>CM035132.1:5817500-5822500 GCA_020205605.1 Panax ginseng
ATATCATGATTTGGATCTCCATTTGTCGGCAATCAATGTCGTCATCCGCCAGTTCAATAATATTCTCATCCGAATCATCTTTGGTCAACCAACTCTTTTCCTCGTGCATTCGTTTAAAACAGTTTTGTAACTCTCTGATCGAAAGTAAGCCGCTTTCTTCATTAACTCTCGTAATCACCCATCAAATGATTATAAGCGCATTGCTTGATTTTGTTCAAGTCGTCAGATGTGGAGTTAAAGTAAGTCTTCACCATTGCTTTTTGTTCGCGTCTCTTGTCCACCGATGAAGGATCATATCGGTCGGTATTTGTGAAATATTCTTTGCTATGAAATATCTCAAGATGTACTCGCATAATTCACCGTGAGTGAGAAAACATTTGATGATTACATGTTACCAATCCCGATTTGTCGATTGTTGACAACTTCTTTATATCTTCCACCACTTTCGAACAGATCTGCATTATACATCTGCATAAACCTTAGTATCGGTGACACTGACAACTCACTAAGTTTATAAACATTGTATTTCATGGAATCGACGAATTGACGTTGGAAACGTCTAAACATCTCTTTTGTGTACACTTGTCCAAAGATGAACTTCTAAAGATGAACCGAAAAGTACCATAATCCTTTTACGATGTTTTGTTATGTAGTCGACCTTCCTCTCCCCTCGATAAAGCTGTCTTTTCTACGCCTTTTGACTTTTGCGGTACAAAACATAGCATACTGTTGATGCATTAACATACTCATCAAAAAGGCATTCATGCTCTCGCTTCTTCCAAAGTGGTAGTCATTCATGACAAAATATCTCTTTGTATTACGGAATTCATTTACGCCGTACATCATACAAACTTCCAAGCCATTCATTAGTATACAATTCATAGGAACTTATCGAATATGCTAACGCTCTTCAAATTCCTCGATGGACAATGAGTTATACACACGGTTGTTAAAATCATTTTTGAACAATGGGTGCTCGAGAATAAACATGATGCAATTTTTCGTGAAATTTATTGCTAATATGCCGAGAACGATAAATGATAACTAGTTCAAAATCGTGAGTAGCAATAGCATTACTCATGGCTCTGTCTTGATCGGTGATGATGGTTGTAGGTGCCTTGTAGTCCATGGCTTCAAGCCGTATACGTAATACCCAAATGAAAGTGTCCTCCGTAAATGCCTCGTAATGTTGAAAATTGAACAATATAGATCGATAATGGTGGTTGACCCGTGAAATGGAACAAACGGCATGCCATACTTATTTGTCGGTATGTCTTATCAAATGTCACAACGTCTCCGAACCGTTGATATATAAACCTTGATCAAGCGCCAACCCACAAAATACAAGCTATACGGTTGTTTTCAGGGTTTCACTCGAAAAAAAAAAATTATCTGGCAATTAGGATGCAAGTTTGTTCAAATGATTGACAATGAATTTGTGCATCATTTTCATCTGCAGAATCACGCCTTAAATCTCGCACCACATTCTCAACATTAGCGAGAGAAAGGAACATTTTGCAACCCACCTCCCATTGTGCTCAAAACATTCATCATCTTACTAGGACCAATCTGGGACTTATTTAAAGTGTCAATTAAATTTCTTGCAACACACGAGTAATATTTACGTGAGTCTCGATCAAACTACTTTGGTGGGGGTCACTAAGTGATGATTGTGTTTCTAATTCAACAAAGAGATATACGCCAATTGTCTTCTTTCTTATTGTGGACAACATATATTTTAGCTTTGCACATTGTTAGATCTATAGAGTCTCTCTGTCTAGTTATTTTATTACTACTATCTTCATCATCGTGTAAACTCTTGCCAACAATTGGTGTCTGGCTTTCTCACATACATACCGCTAGATCCGATATCATTCAGTATTAGCATGTTTATGACTAGTTGCAATTCTAATCTCAAATCCATTTTTTGCGAGCATATGATCTATAAAAATATTCAACCTCTTCCAACGTACAAAATAATTGACCAACGTATTTAAACAATATCGATTTATTACTTTCAACTTCACTAACAAATTCAGATGTATTATATGACATTTTGAAAAACTTACTTGTGAATAATAGTGATGAATTTTGCTCGATCAGAACTTCAAATTGATTTTCTGAAGTGAAAGTGGGCAACCAGATGAAACAAATTATGAGTAGAGGAGAAAAAAGAAAATAATATCAGAGAACAAATTCTATGGAAGGATAAGAAGATGGGTGCTCAGAATAAACATGAGAAAATAACAACTTCCTAGACAATATTTAAAGGTAAAAAGACCGGTAATTTGATACGACATGTCATGTTAATGCTCAAGAAGTCAAACTAATGTACTTTTCCCATATAATCAATATCAGTTTTTTCTATTCCCATAGTGTTGTATTATTATGTTTGACTACTTATTCACCAGACAATGTTTATAATAATAATAATAATAATAATAATAATAATAATAATAATAATAATAATAATAATAATAATAATGATAATAAAATAATTAAAAAAAGTACATAAGCCAGCTAGAATATGAAACGGCTTTATACTCAATTCGTAATAATAATAGAATAATAATAATAATCGAATAAGTATAATAAAATATTGAGAAATTTAATTTGGGGGGAGATGGAATGGTTTAAGATATATACGACTTCGAAGCAAGAGGTAAACAAATACCTCGACAGGGGGGTCCCACAAATTTTGGACCACAGTCCCAATACACACAACTTCAATGAAGGGCTTGGGAAACAAATTGATTATGTCAGACAAGAGAGCTACATACCCACCCCACAAGTAATCGAGGAGAGCTCCATTCCCACCACCCAAGCCTACGAGGAGTGTTACATTCCAACCTTCCAAACCTATGAGGAGTGTTACATTCCAACCAACTCTTCATTTGCAGGACTTTCTGAAGCCAAGGGATCTAGTTCACAAAAGGTATATATAGTTATGTTAATAGTGATAGTTTTAATTATTATTGCTATATAATAATAATAATGTACATTTGGGTCTCAATTAGGTACAAGATGCGGGAGGCCACATCTCTTATGGACCAAAAGGGTCCTTATCCAAAAGACTTAAAGATTGGAAGGAGACATTTGTAAATAAACATATGTTTGAAAACGTGGTGGCACCAGAAGGGGATTTATATCCTTTATCACATCTGCGCCAATTATATGAATTAGAACACAATGCAGTGCAATCTTTAGGGTCTGGGAGTTGGATATTCGAGCATGTCATCGACACTTATATGTTGTTGCTACGAGACAGAGAGGAATACTACAGGTCGCGGGGAATACAAAGGTGGTCCCAATTTGGTTTCATGAATTCATTCTTCATGCATCTTGGGCGAGCTATGTACCTACACTAACGTGAATCTTTGCATGGAGTTTTTGCGATCCGTATGTTAACCAAGATGTTGGTCCACCTTTACACGAATGCAAATACATATTCATGCTTGGGTGTGTAGTACCAATCAACGCCATTTTGTCTTGTTCTATTCGCAGTTGAAGATTGGATGGTTACCATAATTGACCCGCACTACAATGACACTAAGTATATTAAGTTACATGAAATGTACTCAGAATTCGTACATGCAGGTACATTTGATACCATTTTGTTTGCGAAATGGTAATCCGATCTTGATGAGTGGCCCAAATGGTAATCCTCTTGTCGCAGAGACCTTAAAGATTCAATAAACAAACACAACAACTCGGATCGTGGCATTTTGTATGCAAGTATGTTGACTGTTTCGTTAGGGCCAATGGTATATTTCTGAAGAGAAGTGATCCTTGGAAGATGTCACAATCTTTCGTTACCGCGTCGCATGGGAGCTCTACAAGAAATCCGCAAGATTACTTCCGGCCTCTAAGATATAGAACTTATCCAACGTTATCTAATGTATATATTAATTAATAAGAATGTCTATTTGGTTGAACTTTATGGGATTTTCAAATTCATAACTTAGTAATATGAATATTATTGAATCACATAAAACCACTTCATATTATTAATACGAAAAAAAATTATCTATTTTGTTGAACTGTATGGATATTTTTATTCGGACTAATATTAATAATCACATTATTTATATTAATATTAAAAATCATTATTAATATTATTTTTAATAATAGTAATACATGAATATAAAATCATTATTTATATTTTATTAAAGAATGATATTTTTTTTAATATATTAATAATCCTTTTATTGATATTATTACAAAATAAGAAAAAATATTAAAGGGATAATAATAAATATAGATATTAACTTATTTCTAAATAGAAAACCCCATATGTATTATATAGATTTATTAATAATAATAAATTGTAATATAATAATAATGCAAGAATATAGATTTTGGGGGATGGTGAAGTTTTAATATAAAGATATATCCTTGGTTGAAATTAACAGCTAGGCCTGTGGTGCTCGGGTGGTCATATGACGAGTGTATGGAGATTGAGGTTGCGAGTTCGAATCTGTTTAGCAGTGAATTGCTTGAATAAAATTATTTTTTTCAATTTTTTATTGTCAGTCGTGATGTCGTATTAAGTGAGCTATTTTTTCAATTTTTATTGCAAGTCAGATCAAATTTGTCTTAAGTAGGTATTTTAATATTATTTTAATGTCGGTAGTATCATTTTGTCTTTGGCCGTAATTTTTTTTATTATTTTATGTTGGCCATATTAGCTTGTACCGGCCGAAATTTATTTTATTTTTTTATTCCATTTTAATGTCTTTGAGTCGTGACATATAATGGAGAAATAAAAAAAAAATATGTATGTTCTTCTACAAGCTCTTCCTAAGAAATTTATTTTATTTTTTATTCCATTTTAATGTCTTACGAGTCATGACATATAATGGAGAAATAAAAAAAATATAAAAAATATATGTGTTTAAGACAAGCTCTTCCTAGGAATTTATTTTATTTTTTATTCCATTTTAATGTATTTTGAGTCATGACATATAATGGAGAAAAAAAAAAATAAAAAAATATATGTA
>CM035132.1:5827500-5965000 GCA_020205605.1 Panax ginseng
ACTACGCCAATGATATTCATTAAATCATCAATGGTCACGACTATCTTTGAATAATCCCTAGTCATAATCATACCAAGTCCATCTCCGCACGTAAGCCAAAGATATACAACTATAAAACCAACAACCAACATTTCATCTTTGCACGTAAAGTTCAAAGATATACAATTCAATAATCCACAAATCCATTTGCACGTAAGCCAAGAGATAACTTTTATCACCATATAAGCGTGAGGATGATGACAATGATATAAACATTAATCAATGAAAATAAGGATAAATATTAAAGACTTTAAATTTATCCAAATATTATCAATCACATAATAAATTCATAATCTAATATTATTAATATCATAACAATATTTTAATCACGTCTTAAACTTATAAACAATTTATTTCAATTGTTTATACTTTACCAAATAATACATTTAATCATTCAAAATGCCATACTCATAAGATTTCATCACCAATGATCAAATCCCTTATCAAAATCAGATATACCTTATATAGGATTTCAAGCCATAAAATTTATTTTCCAACTTTGTTACTTCACATAACATATTTAACTCATATGTTCGTAACTAAATAATTTTCATGAAAAATACCAAATCAGTCTCAAAAATATTTCTTTTCTAGGATTTAGCAGAATATAGTCCCATAATGAACATATATTTTTCTCGGAATTTTTAAAATTCATTTTCTATTTTTAAAAAATCAATTTTTAATTAATTCCTTAAGAAATTAGCTACCTTAAGTTTAACTCCAAAAATTCCTAAATCTTGGCAGGATCTTACACATGTTAACGTGAGCTTCCAGTTTAAATTTCATGGTCATCGGAGTTATAGAACTCCGGTTATAGCGTTTTTCGTCGAAAAAAACCTAAATATTGAAATGGTCAGAACTTGCTCATTTTAAGTCAGAATGAGCTCATTTTTGGACAGGAGGTACTTTATACCATATACTTTCATGTCCCAAAAGGCCGGAATTTTTCTCATAAATTAAGTGGCCAAAACAGCCACTTTAAGTTTCTGGGCAGTAGCATTTTTCTCTTTTTGCGACTTTGGACTCCTTTTTTAAAAAGCAAAGTCACACGAAAATCTACAACACCTTTTTCAGTGATTCCACTTGGATAAGTTATATAACTCATAGATCTAACTCTAGAACTTGACCACACTCAAAAATTTGAAATATAATAGGAGATATGGTCAATTGAATTTCATGTTTCATTTTCACCAAAATCTGATTTTTCAACCCTTTGTGATTTTTAAGAAACTTTCATGTTTTCACATAATAACCAACATAACTCATCATAACACTTACTAATACCACATATACCCATGATTTTCATCAGTCCAATGCTTTTATTATGACTCTCATCATAATCAACGTAAACAGATCATTTCCACAATTTAATAAGGAATGAATCACCATGCATGTGGTAATTCACATAGACATGTTATTCCAACAGAATAATAAAGAATGGAATAACAAAAGGATTCACCATGCATGCGATAGAGACCGCACAGACAGGTTATTTTCAACAGAATAATAAAGAACGGAACCAGGTCAGGCGTGATCCGCACCGACAGGATATTCCAACAGAATAATAAAGAAAGGAACCAGGTCAGGCGAAATTCACACCGACAGGATATTTCAACAGAATAATAAATAATGGAACTAGGTCCTGCGTAAACGCACAGACAGGATATTCCGACAGAATAGTAAAGAATGGAATAATAGAAGAATTTCACCATGTATGTAGTACTTTGCATATACAGGTTATTCCAACATAATAATAAAGAATGGAATAACAGAAGAAGTTCACCATGTATGTGGTACTTTGCATAAACAGGTTATTCCAACATAATAATAAAGAATGGAATAACAGAAGTTCTCTTCATGAATAAGAAAGAAATAATACCCCTTACGAGTACAACAAATAATATCCCTTACACAATAATGATATCCCTTACCTTAGAAAGAAACTGAATACTGGAGTAGAGAGGTATCAGACTTCTATTCTTCTTTCTCTCTAAAATTTTTCTCTATAATAATTGCTCTATAGCTTGAGTGAATTGGTGGGAAATGAAGGAAGAATGAGCTTCTATTTATAGGAAAATATAGTTTCGATAATTGCACGTTTTGGGGCTCGAAATATTACAGTACAATACCTTCAACTTTTCTTTCATTTTTAATTTAGTTCTGCAAGTATTATCAAACTTGCACCACCTCCCCTAATAGTAAATAATGTGAATCAAATAGTTCAATTATGTGAATCAATAGTTATAATCATGTGAAAATACGAATTATAGTATAGTACCTCCATCTATACCTCCATTTTAACTTTGTCATGCAAGTATTATCAATCTTGCCCCAACTCCCCTAATAGTAAATGAATGTGAATCAATAGTACAAACATGTGAACAAATAGTTAATAGCATGAATTAATAGCAATTAATTGCTCATTTACCCGATTAATTACTCGGTTGATCAATATAACTTCCAGACATCAATTACTATCGAAATAAATGTCGATTTCCACTAACACTAATAATCCCAACACAATGAAAATATTTTTCTCAACAATTTCATTTTTGAAATTTCAAAGTTTGACTTTTTCCGAAAAAGTTAACTGTTGACTTTTTGACCAAAAAGTTAACCCCGGAAAATTTTGTGTTTATAGTCTATTCTTACTAATTTCATCGTTCCGGACTCAAATATCACATCCGCGTCTCCAAATTCAACTCCGAACTCAAATTCAATTTTTAATAACATTTATTCACTATTATTATAACTCACAATATTAACAACCATTTCGTTCCCAGGAAAGAGAGGGTTTTTCAATAAAGATTTCTCCTTATTGGCGCGCAATTAGGTGTCCAAACCTCTCCTTGACAGAACTTCTAGACATTGTTAATGATGCAAATAATAATATGAATAACTGTATCGTCTCAATTATTAATTTAATAATATATAAAATATCGATAATAATTGAATCAAACTGAGTGACTTCTCACGTAAGCATTAATAATCAATACCATGTGCTACTATGCAACCACGCGTATTTTACCACCGATTATTTTATGACAACTTGCTTACTTTGAAAAATTTTCAAATGTCATCCTTAACTTTAAATTTTTATCAATTTAACTATTTACCAAAATAGAAAAATTGAATACTTTTATTTCATAAAATTCGGGGTCTCACAGGCTCTGAATAGAAAAATCAAAGCAAGGAAATTGGACTCCATCGCCTCTGTCGAAAATCATCTATATGTTTATATCTCACCCTACTTACCTACATCAATAATATTCAACGTCTATGCATAATTAATCTATTTTTTTAGAAAAGATTAATTTTTTTAGTGATATCGTTAAGGTATGTTCTCTGTTTTGAGGCATGAAATTAGGAAAATCATTTTCTTCTTTTTGTCTATTTTGTTCAGTTGGTGTTTGATATGGTACACTGTTTCTCTAAAAATTTGTATATGACTTGCAAATTATTAACTTTTGTGTTGGGATTTAAATGTTTAATAGTTTGGCCCTTTTATTTACTTTTGAAATTCAAGAAAATGAGTATTTACTGAATAAAGAATTTTCAGAAAGAAAATATGAGTTCTATTTATTTGATAGATTATGTGCACTATTTTTGGTATGTTTCACCTTTTGACAAAAAAAAAATGTTGTGGTACTTTTATTTAAGCTTGAAGATATATGTGTTCTTTTTTCTTCCAAATGATGATAGTAATGAACTGTTTCGGGGAATACTTTGGAATATTCATTTGTTATTGATGTTATTCTTAAAGTATATACATTAACATACGTTGAAAAAAATTTTCTTTGCAGCTTTTATAATAGTGTGATAGTTCAATCAATGGAATCGAAAATAGATATTAGCTCTACAAATATGGATATTGACGTCGATGATCTATCTAACAACGAAAGGAATGATGAAGTAGAAGAGAATAGAAAACAGAATAATCAAATAGTGGAAGAGCCCAAATTACATATGTAAGACCCTAACTTATTATAAATAAAATCAAATTTCCTCTATTTATTATTTTGAAATAGTAAGGGTTGATTTGATTAATATGGTTAGTTATAGGTAAAATGCGCAAATATTTCAAATATGCAAGTGGTTATAAAATATTCATTTTTATCGGAGAATATTCGTTTGGTCATGGAATATTCTTACTGTCGGAGAATATTAAATGCGACGGTAGCAGACCTTAATGTGGGTCCCATAACTGAAAAGCGATTGGATGAAGAAAACGACAAGTATAAGTTGTTTATAAATAACTGGCGTAGTTGTTACAATTAATACCGTTGGAATACCCTTGGTTAAAACACAAGAAGACATACGGCGGCATTGCACCAATTATTGATTCTTACGTAGGAAAGCATTACTCAATAATTGTTATAGTAGTTACTGTTCAATATTTTATTTTATTGATTCAATAATTGCTACATTGATATTTTATATTATTGTTGTTTCAATAATTGTCACTACCCAGTATTTTCATTATCGGATCAATAATTCATATTATTTGAATAATATTATTAGATAACATTATTGGCAATGTCTAAAAAGTTACGTAAGGAGAGAGGTTTGGTCACCTAATTAATTTGCAGCCAGTTAGAGAAATCCTTATTGTAAAGCCCCTCTTTCTCTGAGGAACCTCCCGGTTGTCGATGATTGTGATTCGTAATATTAGTTGTGAATAATTAATTATTGATTTTATGATAAGGAAAATATTCATTTTATGTGGATATAGATGGAGAAAATTTTAATGTGACAATTGTTGAAAAATTATTATTTTATCTTTTCTGATAAATAATTCATTTAAATATATTATTATATTTTAATAATATAATAATGGTGATATTTTTACAATGAATGTGGGATATATGAATATATGAGGAGGAAAAGTATTTTTGTTGCAAAAGTTGTTTAAAACATGTTAAACATTTTTGTGGGCCCGTTTGTGGATTTCGGTCAATTTCTGTTTGGAATTTGGAAAAACTTTCTTCTGCAAAGTTGTAGAGAATGAAATTTCCTATGGAAAGGACATAAGGTTTGAATTTTTCTGATAAAAGGGCTATTTATTATGAATTATTGAAGTTTCGAAGTTCCGGAATAATTAATTTTTGAAGTTTTAAATATTTTTTTTACTAGAAACATTTTTCTAATTTATTGTGGGTGGGTGGCTGATGTCGTGGGTTGGTAGGTGTGCGTAGGAAGTTAAGAAATTTATATTAATATTATATTAATTTTTTTTTTTTGGTGTTCTAAGCATTTTCCTATAAATAGGTGCTTGGGTTAGAATTGAAAATCACATCGAACTCAAGTTTTCTCTCTATATTATCGAGCATATTCTTATGAGTATTTTGATACTTTGAGTGTCTATATCGGTCTAAGTTCCTTCAAAGACTATATCCGTATTTCAAATTTAGAAGTCTGATCTTTTCAAGTAAGTGGATATTATTTTTTAAAATGATATTATTTCTTCTAATATCATTATCTTAGGATTATTGGTAAGATTTTTCTTGTAAAATTCTTGTCTTTTAGTGTCGAGATTCTTATTCACACGATATCGACATTATTCACGATAATGACATAATTATTCACGAATATAAAGACTATTCACGTGAAAATTAAAATTTTATTTTTTGTCCAAAATATCTATTATGGATACTAGCTTTGATTGTATCCATGTTTTGATCATTCTTGAATTTTACTTCACTATGATTATTAATGAAGTATTTTTGAACTTGGATCGCTTAAAGTACGAATCCTTAATATTTGCTTCTTTTTGTTTCACTTTGGATTCGCTTTTCTTTTAAATATTTTTCATCATCCTCGGTCTAAATGATGATATTATTGAATATCTTTGGCACATTGTAGTGCAAAGATGGTTGATTTTCTTATGAATATCTTTGGCGTAGAGTGCAAAGATGTACACAGTGTTGAGATGAACATGACTAATCGATGAATATCTTTGGCTGTAGTGCAAAGATGAATATTTGATTCAAGATGAATATTGATTGATGTTCTGTGGATAAAATATTGATGATGGACCTTTAAATTCATAGATTATAGTAGATTTTATTCTCTACGTAACTCATCTATGAATTATTATTTTCATTGCGAATATTGATCCGAAACTTGTTGTCTATTGTATTTTATCAGATTTTTCCCTGTTGAAGACTAACGATAATTTGTTCTATATTATCTTAGTCATAATATTATTTACTGGGCTAGTTGAGCTCACCCTTTTTCCTTTTTGTTCTATTTTTCTTCTCAGGAGGCGAGAATGTAGCGAGTTCTAGTCGGGATGTGAAATGATGATTCTAGAAAGTTGTTTTAGTAGTCCTCACCATTTTTGTAAAATAATGTATCAATAATTGTAATGAGGACTTATTTGGGTGTGAATATTGTCTAGACGACAATATTTGTATTTAAACTCACAGTTTATATGTTGTATTAATAAAGTTGTAGTTGTTTCTGTACCATGTTATTGACGACTCAAAATGGGTGATGTATACCTATTTTTGGGGGCGTCACAACATATGGTGTTTGACAATGTTGATGAGGTTTATGAATATTATAGGAAATATGGTGTGCAACAAGGATTTGGAGTGACTAAAAGAAGTACTAAAAAATTGGACGGGGTGGTTAAATATTTCAGAGTTGTATGTCACAAATATGGAGAGCCAACGAAGAACTCAAAGATTACTCTAAAACCGCATCCGGTTATCAAAGCAGGTTGTAAGGCTAAAATTTATGCCAAGTTATTGAATGATGGAAAATGGGGTATAACCGCTTTGGAGCTTGCACATAATCATGATTTAAGTCCAAGTAAGTCTCGCTTTCCAACCGGTAATAATAATCGGCGTGTGACTCTTATATAAAGAGGAGACTTGAGCTAAACAATGATGCTGGGATACCAATGAATAAAAGTTATAATTCACTTAGAATTGAGTATGGAGAAAATGGAATGCCTTGTTTAAAGAAAGACTGTGAAAATTATATGGGAAAATTAAAAAAAGCTAAGGCTTGCTGAGGGTGATAGTAATGCACTTCAAAATTATTTTGCTAAAGTTCAAGCAATGGATTCTAACTTTTTCTATGTGATAGACGCAGATGAGGAAAATCGGATCAAAAATTTATTTTGGGCGGATTCGAGGTCTAGAGTTGCATATGAGGAGTTTGGTGATGTCATCACATTGGACACCACATATTTGACCAATAAATATGACATGCCATTTGCTTCTTTCGTTGGAGTTAATCACCATGGACAATCCATACTACTTGGTTGTGGCTTGATATCGAATGAAGATACTAACACTTTTGTTTGGTTGTTTGATGCGTGGCTTTCTTCCATGTCTAGAAAAGCTCCACACGCCATTATCACTGATAAAGACAAAGCGATGAAAAATGCGATTGAGATAGTTTTTCCCAATGCTCGCCACCGATGGTGTTTGTGGCATATAATGAAGAAGGTTCCTGAAAAATTAAAAGGGTATGAGCATTATGAATCAATTAAATTCACGTTACATAACGTTGTGCATGATTCTTTGAGTGTAGATGATTTTGAATGTGAATGGAAGGCAATGATAGAAAATTATGATCTTGAAAACAATGAGTGGTTGGAAGGATTGTATAATGAAAGGCATCGGTGGGTTCCTTGTTTTGTGAAAGATTATTTTTGGACGGGTATGTCTACGACACAAAGAAGTGAAAGTATGAATGCTTTTTTTGATGGATTTGTCCATGCAAAAACTTCCTTGAAAGAATTTGTGGATCAATATGATAATGCGTTAAGAAGTAAAGTGGAAAAAGAAATAGCAGCGAACTCTCATTCTTTGACTTCACATGTACCTTGTGTTACACATCATGCCATTGAAAAACAATTCCAAGAGGTTTATACCAATTCCAAGTTTATAAAGTTTTAAACAGAAGTGGTGGATGGAGGAATGTATTGCCATACAAGGTTTATCGATTCTCATGATAAAATATTTCATTACGAAGTGAAACAACTTTGTTACTTTGGGGAAAAAAAAGATCGCCCAAAAATTGTGAGCTTCAAAGTTTGCTTCATTGAAGGGGAAAATGAATTTGAATTTGATGTGAAGTGTAACTGTAAATTATTCGAATTTCGAGGAATTTTATGTAAACACATAGTTAAGGTACTTTATTTTGAAAGGTTTATATTTACGGTTCCAACAAAATACATTTTGAGGAGGTGGAGAAAGGACATAAAGTGACGTCATACTAAAGCTAAAGTCACTTATAATGTTTGGAAAGACACAGAACCGGGACAAAGATATGACAAGGTGTGCAATATTTTTTTCGAGGTTGCGGACATTGCATATGACACTCAAAAAAGATGTGATCAACTTGTAGATCGACTTCTTGAACTAAAGGTGGAATGAAATACGGAGGATAGAGTTTGTGAAAGAAGTCAGCTTACTCAAAAGTCAAACGCGAGTGAATCTGAAAATGTCGGCCCAAATGAAATCCAGAAATTACTTTCACCAAAAAAGAACAGATGTAAGGGGCGTCCTCCTAGTAAAAGGAAGGTAGGTAAGATGGAACAAGTTTTGAAAAAATTCAAACAGAAGGGACAAAAAAAATGATAGAAATAAGTCTGAATTAAGAAACACAAAGAATATGAAGAAGGTATGATTTTTCTATTTGTTATATATATATATATATACATTCTGTATATTGTAACTTTTTTTGCGATTAATATTATCTTATAAAATGATAAATTATACTTCTTTTATTTCTTTGGGATGAAGTCATTACTTTTGGTGCAGTCATTACTTTTGGCGCGGTGTAGAGATTTGTCATTGTAGGAAATGTGTATTTAGATGAATATGGTACAATTTATGTATTGAGATGAATACAATATTATAGATGCATTTTGTATTGGGCTGAAACAACTAAAATTTATGGATGTTTTCTAATTCTGATTATTTATGGCTGTATTCTATTTGTGATTATTTGTTTTCATTTTTAGTAATTTCTCTCAGTAGACATTAAATATTTACCAAACAAACACAATATATAACAGGCTAAGAGAAGCTACTAGAACAGACTAAATTAATGAACACAATAAATGGATTTTATTTCATAAACACAATAATCAAGATTTACATGTTTACAAGGGGCATACCCCAGGTAACTAAAAAAAAAGATGATACAATAAGTTATATGCCCTTTATTTGTTGGTGCTGCTTCAAAAATGACAAGATTTCTTCATGTTCTTTTTATTCTTCCTGTCCGAAAGTCGCCAAGAATATCCCCGAACCTTATGTGTTATAACATCCCATCGTCAATGCCTATCTATCTCCAATTGCTCAAATTAAATTTATCATTTCTGTAAGATAGGTTTCACTATGAAGAGGTCCTGTCCAAATAGGCCGACAAGCATTCTTAGCCGATTATCTTTTTCACCATCATCTTCCCTCATTGCTCTGACCGAATCTGTGAGAAAGGTTTCAATGTAGAGTCTGCAAGGATAGAAAAATAATAGTCTGTGAGACAGGTTTCAAAAACTGCACTAAGGAGGATATTGGAGGATTTCAGGTTGCTATGGATGAGCCTTGATGCTTGGTGGATGTAGGCAAGGCCTAGAGCCACATCTTCTGCTATAAGAGCTTTAATTTTAGTGCACACAACACATCAACCTTACAACTTATAAGCTGAAATAGTAATGAGGAATGAACTAGTAGTCCTGGATATGTTGATGCAACTTTCAAAATCAAATTAACCAATGTATGTATTTTAAACTAAAATTTAATTAAATTTTAGTTTATTTTAAACAGTGCTCAATTCGCATTCCAATAATTGAAATTGAGTAGGCAAACAAACTTTATGAGCTTCACTGTTATTAAATTTACAAAAACAAAGAAATATTATTCTAAACACATGATCATAGAAGATATCACAAAGAAAAGCACAAACTTTAAGTAACTATCACCCAGCAATTAAAATAACAAATTCTCAATTGCTCTGTTCAGATTTATTAAATATCCAAATATCATAAATGCCTAATTTTAATTTTGAAGAGAGTGAAATTTGTGAGGGTATTATTTGGGAGGAAGGAAGAGGAAGGGAATCAGCAGGAAAAGAAGAAGAAGAAGGGAAAGTGACTGGCGTGGCGGGTTAGGTTTTTTGGATCTGTTTGTAGGAGAAGGGAATAAATAATTTTAAAAAAATAAAAAACAGGACGACAGAAAGGAGTGCGTTTCGGTAAAGAGGATGTAAATGAGATGGATGTATAGATTTACTCTTTAAATAATTAATATAAGTTAAATAAGATGTAAAAATTATTCATTAAACCAATTAAGATAATCAATTTTATTATTAACTTAAATTGATTATAACAATATAATAATCAAGTATGAAATTAAGTAGAGGGCATATATTATATATAACTGGAAAAAAACCCCCTAAAGGCAAAAATATATATATATATATATATAATAATAATTTATAACATCTATTTGCTATAGCTCAAAAACTGGCATATACCATCCTAATAATTCGTTTCAATAATTAACAGTTATGATTAAAAAAAGAGTCTCGCCATCCGCTAGTCTAACTAACGAACTGGTTATAAGGTTTTCTTTAGATGTTTATGCTTTCTTCCAGGCCAAAGTCAGTGAATTTTTTTTTTTATTGGTCTGTTAGAATTTCTAGCTGATTACAACACCATAAAGCAATCTTTGCATTCACATTAGACATATGTATACCCAGTTATTAGACATATGACATGAATTCAACTATCTTATATTAGACATATGTATCCAGTTATTTGTGAAACAAAAAAAATTTATATAGCAGATACTAGACAATTACATATGATACATGATTATTTATTTTATTGTATTAAGAGTATTAAAGACTGCATATTATTCGACATATTACATTGTAATATTGGTAAAAATATTATTTTGGGTGTTGTACAAGTTGTGTGCAGAACAGTATAAACTAAGTGTGTTAATGTAAATGTATAGTGCAAGGATTGCTAGATTTTTTTTAATATATCGTTCGTGTATTAATAACTTAGGTACTAGTAGGAACCATTACATAATGTTAATGCAAAGAACCATTTAAAATCTTCTGCACCAATAATAATCTTGGCTTGGTGATCTTGGGCCCTACTAACCATTAAACAATGTCAATGTGAATGCAAAGATTGCTTTTATGGTGTTAAAGATTGGCCCGGAAGGGCCATAAGTGTCCAAAGAAAAACTTATAACCAGTTTGCTAGTTAAATTAGCGGATCACGAGACTTTTTTTTTTTTTTTTATATATATATATCAGTTTTTAACTCATAACAAATAAATATTATAAACTATTGCTCATTTTAATTTATAACAAATATATATTATGAATCATTCTCTCTCTCTATATATATATTATCAATCGAATTAGATATGAATAAATTGTGAAGCACAAACTATATATTAATCTTAAAAATAAAAAGAAACTTCCAAAAAAGAAGATTTACTCATCATTTGTTATATATATATATATATATATATATATATATATATATATATATATATATATAATATCCCAAATTGAGGTAGGGTAATTAATTAAATGTTTGTTAGTCTCCTCCACGCGTTAAAACTAATAAAAAAGATAATAAAAGTGGTAACGTTGTTTATATTTATATTTATTATTATATGATGGAATGAATGAAGAAGTCAATTGAATAAGTACAAGAATTACAAATTTAATATAAGTAGTACGTAAGTATAATTCTTTTTATCCTATTAACCTCTGTCATTCTCATAAAAAACAATAACTTACATCCCTATTAACGTGGAAGATGTATCTTTCTAAAGCTCCAAAACAATAACTTACAATCCAATCACTCAATCATTACATCTTTCATTAGTGTTAATAATATAATTAAATTTTATGAAAACCCCTAATTAATAATCTAATGTGACAATGGAATCCTGCCGAATTTGTATGGTTTTTCATATGCATTGCATATGGATTGCTCAGTCATTTTCAGTACCCGGTCACGGGTCAGACCTGACCGCTCCAACTCGTCAAAGAGGACTATAACTTGTAGTGTTTATATATATAGTGCGTGGGTGGCCTCATTCTTGGTGTTACATATATAAAGCAGAAGCAGCTCTAGCCCAACTAGAACAACACTCCGTAAAGGAAAAAGAAAACTTTCATACTCTCTCTCAAAGTTCTGGTGATTCATATCCTTATATATATAAAGCATAGTTTATGCTCTATACCATTATTATTAGTCCCCATTTTTTAATCTGTTTGAAGGAATTATTTATGTTTATTTTCCTATAGCAAGTAGTATATATTTATCGAGGTAGATTGTGAATAGTTTGTGAGTACGTTTGGTCCAAATGCAAAATATGGTAACGGACAGCGCGTATTCGGAAAAAAATCACCACCACTCGGACACGGAGGTGATTGGTAGCGACCGGACAACATTTAGCGGACCGTTGAACAAGAGAGGGAGCAGAAAGAGCGCAAGGTTCAGCATCCCAGACTCCATGGGCAGCAGCAAGTCTAATGATCAGGATTATGTTGAGATCACCCTTGATGTTCGTGACGACTCCGTGGCGGTTCACAGCGTCAAGACCGCCGGAGGCGCTGACGTCGAGGACCCCCAGCTAACTTTGCTGGCAAGAGGTCTGGAGAAAAGATCATCTTTTGAATCTTCAGTGGTGAGAAATGCTTCGTCCAAGATTAGGCAGGTCTCCCAAGAGCTCAAGCGCTTGGCTTCCCTTAACAAAAGACCGCAGTCAGCCCGATTTGATAGGACTAAATCGGGGGCGGTTCTTGCTATCAAGGGTCTCAAGTTTATCAGCAAGACAGACGGTGGTGCTGGTTGGGCCGTGGTGGAGAAGCGGTTTGATGAACTCACTGCCACCACCAATGGCGTGCTTCCTCGTTCCCTCTTCTGCGAATGCATAGGTACACACCAAAAATAAATAAAATCTCTATGGCTTAATTTATTTTGATCTCGAGCTAATCCTATGAGTTAATTTTTTTTAATTTTTTTTTTTAAATTTGATAATGTGATGGCAGGGATGAATAAGGAGTCTAAAGAGTTTGCCGGCGAGCTTTTTGATGCCCTCACCCGGCGGCGAAACATAACCAGTGAAATGATCAACAAAGCAGAGTTGAAAGAGTTTTGGGAACAAATTTCTGACCAGAGTTTCGATTCCAGGCTTCAAACTTTTTTCGACATGTAAAGAGTTTCTGCTATAAAGTTATTTGGAAATATTACTGATGATTTTTTAGTATCAAACTTTGTAATTATGGAGATTATAAAATATTTTGGGACGATATTTTATTGCAGGGTTGATAAAGATGCAGATGGTAGAATCACAGAGGAAGAAGTCAGAGAGGTATGGGCGCTGCATGCGTAATTGATTCAAGATGATCTTATTATAGTTGACTTCCATACGCCATTTGTTGTACAAGTTTAATATTAGTTTCAGGAAGATCGTGGTAGATTAAAATTTTGGCTCTGTAAATACTAAATAATCAATAATTTATGTTTGTAGATTATCAGTCTCAGTGCCTCTGCCAACAAGTTGTCAAATATCCAAAAACAAGCAGATGAATATGCAGCATTGATCATGGAAGAATTGGACCCCGACAATCACGGATACATCATGGTAATTATTAGGCATTGTGAATAATTGATAGTAACACCATACATACTTAGAGTAGGAAAACTAACAATCTTATTGACCCACCCGAAACAGATTGAAAATTTGGAGATGCTTTTGCTGCAAGTTCCAACCCATCCTGTTAGAGGAGGTGAAAGCAAGGCTCTAAGCCAAATGCTGAGCCAGAAGCTTAAGACTACTCATGACCATAATGTCATTCGGAGATGTTGTCGACACTTCAAGTACTTCTTACTGGATAATTGGCAAAGAGCTTGGGTGTTGGCATTATGGATAGGAGTCATTGCTGGTTTATTTGCTTACAAATATGTGCAATACAAAAACAAAGCTGCATATGAAGTGATGGGTGTTTGTGTTTGTCTAGCCAAGGGTGCAGCCGAGACGCTCAAGTTAAACATGGCACTGATATTACTACCAGTTTGCCGGAACACCATCACCTGGCTCAGAAACAAAACCAGATTAGGTGTGGCTGTTCCCTTTGACGACAATCTCAATTTCCACAAAGTGAGTCTAACTTAGAATGGCAAGAGAAATCGGTGGATGTAGTTCACTCAAATAACAAGGTTTGAGTTGAGTTTTACTAAAGACTTGTAAATTTTCTTGTAGGTTATAGCTGTGGGGATAGCATTTGGGGTTGGGATTCACGCAATTACCCATTTGACTTGTGATTTTCCTCGCCTTCTTCACGCGGACGAGGAAAAATACGAGTTAATGAAGCCTTTCTTTGGGGAAGATCAACCTACAAGCTACTGGCACTTTGTGAAGGGAGCGGAAGGGGTGACTGGGATTGTAATGGTAGTGTTGATGGCAATAGCCTTCACGCTAGCGACTCCATGGTTGAGGCGAGGCAGACTAAACCTACCTAAACCCCTAAAGAAGCTTACCGGATTCAATGCCTTCTGGTATTCACATCACCTCTTTGTGATTGTCTACGCTCTGCTCATTGTTCATGGAATAAAACTTTACCTGACCCATGAGTGGTATAAGAAGACGGTTAGTACAGAACACATTGCTCATACATCTTCCTGGTCAATCCTTGTGCGTAAATGTTTCTCTATTGATGCTTTTCATGAAAGCTGATACTGTTTACCCTTTGCAAATGGCAGACCTGGATGTACTTGGCAGTTCCAATCACACTTTATGCGTGTGAGAGATTGATAAGAGCCTTCAGATCCAGCATCAAGCCTGTTAAGATACTTAAGGTGAGCTTACAGGTCATATGTATGAAGTATGATCATGTATATATTTGCATGTTTCTTTTTTAGTAAAATAAAAAATGGAAATATGCATGTTAAGACTGTATCTAGACATTGAGTTTATGGTGATAATTGAAGGTCGCTGTTTATCCCGGAAATGTTTTGGCGCTTCACATGTCAAAGCCCCAGGGATTCAAATACAAGAGTGGGCAATACATGTTTGTCAATTGTGCTGCTGTTTCACCCTTTGAATGGTAGGTGATCCTTCAATTTACTTAACCGCTAAATGAGTCAACACTTGACTGTTAATATTTTACTCTATAGTTAGTTTCATTTATCATACCGCCCTATAACAATGAAAAATGTAGTGTATTCCTTTCTATTTCCCCACCGCCTAATACATGGTAATTCATTTGTCAACAGGCATCCATTTTCCATTACTTCTGCCCCTGGAAATGATTACTTGAGTGTTCATATTCGAACTCTCGGTGATTGGACACGACAACTCAAGACAGTTTTCTCAGAGGTCAGAGTCATACACTAGAAGACTTGATGCCATAATTAGCTAATTCATCCTGTCATGTATGCCATTTTTCTAGAGCTAGCTAGCATAATTTGGAACTAAACATTGTCTATATTGGAGTTTGTTAGGTTTGCCAGCCACCGTCTAGTGGAAAAAGTGGACTTCTAAGAGCTGATTGCATCGAAGGAGATAACAGTCCTGAGTAAGTCATCTCTGGATGCTAAACCCATACACATTACACCTTCGGGAAACCATTCGAGGGTTGAAACGTACAACAACTTTTCCCTCTTAATACTTCCTGCGTGACGACTCAAGAGTCTATTCCGTCAATAATTCAATAAAACTCACCATCATATACTACAGTTTAACCTTTAGAATTGATTTACATGTGCTAAAAATGTATTATTATTGTTAATCCTGTTTAAAAGAGAACATCTGACCACATCAATGATCAATAACATCACCATGTACATTTTGTCCAAATTACAGATCATGTAACAAACAAGTCCACACATTTTCTTATCCACGGGTACAAGTGGGTGCGCAAAATGTCAAAAATGCAAATTGTCATTTTCCATTGTAGGACTGATACTATTCCCCAACATACCACTCTCTCTCTCTATGGACTACGATATGTACACATGCCTACTAATGATTTTATGCTAAATAAAGGTATATGGTTTGGATATGTGCTAAACATTGTGATGGTAAAAAACTGGCAGTTTTCCCAAAGTATTGATTGATGGGCCATATGGAGCACCAGCACAAGACTACAAAAAATATGATGTGGTGTTGTTGGTAGGGTTAGGAATTGGGGCAACACCAATGATCAGTATTGTGAAGGACATTGTGAACAACATGAAGGCCGTGGAGGAAGAAGAAGCTGCCTTGGAAAATGGGAGTGGAACAACAGGTACTAATGGCAGCCCATTAACATCTTCCTTCACTCCTACAACATCAAAGAGAAAATCAGGGTCCGTAAGTGGTAGTAACTTCAAAACAAGAAGGGCATACTTTTATTGGGTTACAAGGGAACAAGGTTCATTTGAGTGGTTTAAAGGGGTGATGAATGAGGTCGCTGAACTGGACAACAAGGGAGTGATTGAAATGCACAATTACTGCACAAGTGTTTATGAAGAGGGAGATGCTCGGTCCGCCCTCATCACCATGCTTCAGTCAATCAACCATGCCAAGAATGGCGTTGACGTTGTCTCTGGTACTCGCGTTAAGTCACACTTCGCCAAGCCCAACTGGCGGAATGTCTACAAGCGCATTGCTCTCAACCACACCGGTAGCCGAGTTGGTGAGTCTCCTCCTTACTCTACTGCTTTACACGTTATCATATAATCGGGTTTCTCTTATTGTTCTTTCTTCTACTATTATTATAATTAGTAATTAGTAGTGCCTACGACAATCTTA
The DNA here is from genome assembly GCA_020205605.1 of Panax ginseng. Lineage (NCBI taxonomy): Eukaryota > Viridiplantae > Streptophyta > Magnoliopsida > Apiales > Araliaceae > Panax > Panax ginseng. Next base: position 5,844,336 of record CM035132.1, read on the forward strand.
CTAATAAAGACGAGAAGGCCACCCTAATTAATTAAAATGGATGCATAATAAAATGTGTGACGCAAAAAAGGAGATTCAGAGAGAGATTCTCAAAGGCTGCTTCTACATTAATCATTATACCCCGCAGTAACCCTTTCATCATTCCTCTGTCCTTTTCAATGTTCAGAATTCAGATATTTATCCTAAAATTTTCTTCCTCACCCATTCTTTTTTTTCTGATGTAGAAAAAGCTACATCTTAATCTTATAGTGGGTAGAGTCTCGATAATGAAAGCAATAACACTAAAAATAATGTTAATAACAATTTTTTCCCCTTCTTTTAGGCAGTCTTATATAGACCTTGGTATTAAAAAAGAAAGTCAAAATCATACTACTCCTATTTTTAAGGACAACAGGAGTATTAATAGTTTACAATAACAATTAACCAGTGGACATGGCTATCTGACGAATACCCTAATCCAGTGGGATGTATAATAAAATTGTCTGAATAAATAAAAGAAGAGGAGAGATTCTCAAAGGCTGCCTGAATAGTATTATTATATTCTCCTTGGTAACCATTTCATCACTCTATAGAAGACAGAGAGTTTGTTATTACCTCAATGATGATGATAGCAATAGCAATTACAATGCACTAGAGCTAAATATATTGTTACTAATATCCGTCTCTTGTCAATTATCAGGCGTGTTTTACTGTGGGGCTCCACCACCTGTAAAAGAGTTGAGACAGCTTGCTTCGGATTTCTCGCACAAGACCTCCACCAAATTTGATTTTCATAAAGAAAATTTTTGATCAACGCGGACGGAGCTGAAGACCAAATCGGATCTGACAAGCTCTTCTAGATTTATATCACCCATGCATATTTATTTATTTTTGACCGATGCACTAGTTAGTATTATTATAAATTACTTACAAAGTAGTAAATTATTATTTTAAAAAAATATAATAAATTTACATAAAATTATTATAAATTTAGCAAATTAATTAATATCAAAGTCAACTAAAACGGATTTATACCCCCAACTGAATGAGAAATACGCATGACAGAATGGGACGGAGATGGTTCTACACTGGATGGAGAGTTACCCGCCATTATACTTTCACCGACATAATTAAAATCGCTTCCGCGTGAGTGATGCAACAAATTGTCACCCTTACGTGGATATAGGTAACTGTGGTCCAATGCAAATATATCTCTCTCTGAGTCTCCTTTCTATTGCTCTCTTTATAGTTGTGTGGAACTTGAACATGTCACTGATATTTGACAGAATTTTAGCATCTGGTGGGGGAGGTTCTGATAATTTTGTTTTCTGTATCTCTTTCAATATCTGATTTCATGTCTCATTAATGTCACCCACATATGAAAGCAGAACTAAAAATCTCTTACTTTTAACGTCAATCTCCACTTTGAGCGACAATTAGGTAGTTGCGCTGTACATGTGCTACCTTATTTTTCTGTTTTTTCGTTTTGTTTTTCTTTCGATTGAGCCTAAGAAGATCAAGCCTCGTATGAATCTACTAGCAAGGTAATAATAACACCCACCAACCCAAATACTAATACTTTTGATCCCGGAGTTTGTAAAAAATGTTGAAGCTACAATGAAATCACTGCGACAGACTCGACTTTACCTAATGCCACCTAACAAGGGAAACTCTCACTCCCTAACTTGAATATTGATATTGGTAAGCAGCTTTGGGTTGTTCACACGTCTCTGGTTGGATGTTCACAATTCAAGGAAATATATGTACATGACTGACAGATTATCCAGTGATGTAACCGATTACAAATAAATGACAATTTTATTATGATTAATTGGGTTATACCCGCTGAAATATTTTTTTAAATTGCGTAGAGAGCAAATAGTGTTGCTATGTGCGTATCCATAAGAGCATTAAGTAAGTTTTCTCTTTGAGTTCTAATTCTTAGCAGCTCATAAAAGATGGATACTAGGCTTTGTCCATATTGACCCAGATTTAAGAGCTACAAACTGTGGGACAAGACAACAGATATGCCAAACGAAATAATAACAAAGAGCCTAAATAAATGCTTTGAAAGTTTCTAATGTAAATTTATAATGAACACAAAGTTAAATGTGCTTTGAAGAATTCTTTTTAGCAAAAACACTAACTAAATTAAATGTAAAATATACAATAATTACGTTATGATTCCATTTCATTGTCCTATTTATCAAGCTACAATAAGCAATTTCAAGGTTAAGAATTGAAACACGAACTTGGCTACATGTTTAGTAGAAGGCATATTAGATCTGACTATTGTGGATATTATGTTTAAAATATTGAGTTCAGAGGCACAAGTAGTGCCTACTACAAAACTAATGCTTTGATAATTGTTAAGTTTGCAGAAAGTAATTCACATAAATTGTTTTCTGATGAGAATAATGAACACAGGTTTTTCATGGCCTAGTGGAACATTTATTTGCATTTTCTGTATTTTTCAACTTCAATGAGAATGTAATTCTGATATGAGAACACCTAATATTCCCACCTCCAGAGCATGTAAAGGTGTGCCGCACGAGAATTTTAGAAATGGTACAAAGAGACAGAAAAGAAAATAGAATAATGAACCTCTTGAGCTTCTTGTGCTGGAACAACTCTAGGTGAACTTAAAGAACATCCTTTATTTATCTCAGCTTTCTCTTTAGCCTTTGGAAATTGGGTTTCATTGGCTGGCTAGACTGGCTTGCTACTGTGCCCTGATCTGCAGAATGACTGGGCCCAAATGGAATGAGAGGCTTCTTTGACAGCGCAGGAGCTTCTGTAGCAGCACTGCTTGAGATGATTGGTGAAGCTACTTTTTTTCTCAGCTGTCTTGGTACCTCCAGCCTCTCTAGTATTCTTGAAGTTTTTTCATCTAGATGCCTATTACTCTCTGATAATGACAGGACAGGTTGGCCGAACTTGGGTTTTGCAATGCAAGTAGGAGAATATCTATTTGGGATTTCATTTACAATCAGCTGTTCCCATTCTTCTGTAATGTGTGCAGTAGTTTTGTCTTCTCTGGCTTTTGGTTCCAACTGTTGTAGTTCCTCTTCTATGACCACAATATCAGTAGCTTGCTTTAATGGTATAGCCTCTTCTAAAGAATTTATCTTTGGGATTTCGTTGACGATAAGCTGTTCCCACTCTTCTGTAATGCTATCAGTAGTTTTATCATCACTGGTTTTTGAATCCAACCACGGGTCTTCCTCTTCTATGATTACAACATCAGTAGTTTGCTTTGATGGTATAACCTCTTCTGAAGAATCTTTCTGTGTAGAGCTTGATTCAAAGCTTGAATCTTTCAATTTTGGAGGTAATGAACTGGGATAAATCACATATAAGTCAAAATGGCACAGATAGTTCTGTTAATAAATATACTACTTAAATCACAGAAAGAAGTTAGTAATCATAATTAACAATGATGACTATAAACAAGCAATAGCCCAGATTCTGAGGAAACAATTAATAAGCTAATTCTATTGCTCTCTTAATCCAATAATTCAATCATCCAAAGAGACAAAAGGGTTTCCTAGAACGAATTTATTGCAATAGATGAAGTTACTAAATTTAAATGCTAAACAATCAGAAGGCTTGATTGCAAATGCTATGTAAACATAAAAAGAAGATTGAGGTTCAAGAGGATGCTTCATAGGATATATTTTCATCTCTTAATTTACACAAAAATGAATGAATTTTGATTGAATGATAGCCATGACTAAAAAAAATAATGTAAAAATAAAAACTCAAACCCACTGTCAATCAAGGCCATCTTTTTTAAATTTAGAACTTAAACAATCAAAGCATCTATAAGGCAAACATTTAGTAATAGTAGCTCAAGTTGATAAACATTTAGTAGGTCCATCAGTAATAGTTATTCAAAAACCAAGTTCTAGCTCCCTCGATACCCTCTGATTGGAGAAAGTGAAGGCCACTAATCTCATTAGTAACACAAAGCTAAAGGTTTTTTCCCCCCAGCAAATAAGAACATTCTAGGACATGGCCATGGTACCGTCTTAATGTTCCTTGAGAGGCTTACTGAAAAGGGATGATGGACCTAACACCCCTACCAAATCAGAGGTCCGTTGGAAATAATAAACTAAGAAGTAAGAACCATAAAAAAGAATCCCCAGTTTCTCCCAAATTGACTTCACTTAAAGAAATCTTGTTTTATATACTTCCTTTTAATGTATCAAAAGAAATCTAAAGGTCAGTCAGTAGAGAAGATAATTACCCAAATTGTAAGCTCTCTTTTACAAGCACGTTCAGTTTTTGATGGAAGCCTCTCTCATGCAGGACTGGATTGTAGTCGCTTGCTTCCATCTGGAAACAATAATAGGACATGATAGTGCCACTTTTGATGTGGCAATTAACAAACTTAGTTTAAAGAAGATCAGGCTTATCTTATGTCCGTAGCTAATTAAGCTATCTATCTTTCAGTAGGGAATTAATCATCAGATTTCTAAAAATCGAGAAGATCATTATTAGAGTGCTTACTTTTTTAGTTCCAGGCTAATATGTTGATTTCTCCTCAAATTTTATAAACCAACTTCTTAAACATGCTGCATAGCCAACTTATTACTTCTATTCAACTTCATACAAATTTGTCAAGTCGCTAATGGATTTGCTTTCCTTTCAAAGTACATAATATTAGTAACAGTAGGTTCTGAAATCAGCTTAATGTATTTAATTATTTATCTACACTCTGACCAGCCTTTGAAAGGAATGCTTGAGCTGGTAGAATTTATATTGGAACAAGAGAAGATCTAAACCAGCATATGAAAAATGAATACATGTTATTCTAAAGAAAAAAGAAAAACCAACCTGGAGTAAAGAGGCTCGAACAGAGTTTTCAATCTCTTTTGCTGCTGTAGAATCAACTAATTGATTGAAATCAGGGACAGGCAAGACTTCTTCTGATCCTGCCAGCCGCTGCAAGTTCCATAATAATATGCAAGTGAGATCAAACAGAAAAGAGGCAGAGAATATTAAAACAGCTTTTGTTTTTCTTTTCTTTTTTTTGCCATATCTAAGGATGAACTAAAAGTGCCAATGTTATGACCCCTCAGGGATAGGAGGCAAGAGATGAACAAGGGAGCAGAATAACAAAAGGTATTAGGATAAGCCAAGCTAAAACTCTAGTTGCATGTACCAATTTGAGTTGCTAACTACGACTACTGCTATTACCATCATAACCAATCTTTCCAGCACCATCTGCGCTTGCAAGTATCCTTAGATACTTCACACCTGATTGATTCAATATGCGAGGTAAACTTCCATGTTCAAAGCTCCCAAAATTAAGAAGGGGAAATGAAAGGCAAGTGAGAGCATTATGACAACAGAACAAATGAAGTAGTGATTCTTGGTGAAGGAAAAAATTAACAAGAACAACCACAGAGAGTTATGGAGACTAAGCTTGTATGAGTAGGGTAAAGTGCACAGAGAGAGGTATCAGTTCAAGAGTTGAAGAAACCTCAAGTCTAACCATTATGAGTTTTCTGTCCAAAAAATCACTTGTAGCAGGCTTCAACACCACCATAGACCTCTATCTTTTTCACAAATCTTCTCTTCCCTTGCTTCCTTGCCTATTCAGTCAATCTCCTCACTATCTTTTCCAACAGAAAGAAAGGTGCAATTGGGAAGAATTTAAGTAAATGGTTTCAATCGCTTGCAATTAGGAACTGATTGGTGGTCTGTCAGCACCCATGGTTTTAATCGCTTATAGTTATGGGTTTAATTTTAGAAGCTTGAGGGAGGGAACTTGCTATTGCTAGGAACACCAAGGATTTTTAGTGAAATTTAATTCAAGAATCTGAGAAGATTAATTACCCTTAGAAGCATAAGTCCTTCGTCTGAAGGTAAAAGAATATAATAGCACTGGAAGGAAGTCTGCTTCAGCGTTTCTATATTAAAATTTGAAGAACAAACCAAACCCTGGTCGAAAGAATGTAGTGCACTACACAGCCCTTGAAAAACTGCTAATACACAGAAAAAGCAGAAAGTGGAATCAACATTAGATTCACAAGAAATACTAACTAGTGATTAGCCAAATAGTATATTACTCCCTCCTATTCCTACTTGAGAGTCCAACTTTTCTTTTTGGGACATCCCAAAATGTAAGTCCACCTTCATCATCAACGTACAAAATCTCATCATACTTCAATAAGTTTGATCTTAGCCATTGATTATGTTATAGCCAAATTCCATTTAAAATTTTTGAATTTCGAGAGTGGACTCTCATTTTGGGAGGGATTGAATATCATATAATCCATTTAATTTGACATCAAAAAGTTACAAGCCGTTAACTAAAAGGAAAGCTTTCCACACACGTTGAGAGTTCAGCTCTGACTTGTCAACATCATCTGATTCTGGACAACTTGATGGAATTACAATGTAGGAAGGCCCGAAAATAACCCCTGTTTGAATCCGCCAAATGAAGTATTAATAGAGTGAATACTGAACAGTTGCTTAGAGGAAAATTTATACTTTGACTTCAATTGAACTAACATATAACTGGGAAATAGTACACTAAAATCAATTTTATCCTCCTTTTTGTCTATTCTTATCAAAACACCAATCAACCATCTAAGCATCAACAGTTTGTTGAAGATTAAAAACGAAATTGATAAATTCAAATGGTAGGAAAATCCTTATACTGCAATGAAAGGACATGTGAGGTAGGCACTTATATACTTTAAGATATTGAAAGTAAGGAACGAAGAAATAATACAAATTCAAAGTAGTTTTTGCAGGTCTGCTACTGAATCGTTGTTCGTTTTATGTCATCCGGTGAAACTTCGAGAGGCATGTAAAATAGGGAAAGGTTAAGATGTTAAATGTGTGATGAAAGCTATGTCATAAATCAAAATTATTAAATTCAAGCCATGAGGTTTAAGACTCAAGTTTTAGTCCTCTTGAGGGGAACACAAAGGCATAAGCATGACAAATTACTAATATTACTTGCAATTTTTTTTTTTATTTACTAATATTACTTAAATATATTAGTAGCGTGAGGGGCCCAGAAAATTCAGCTAGCTCCGAAAAGGAGGAAATAAAAAAGAGGTTTTATTTTGAGGTCTACCTTCACTTAGAGACCCTAAGTTAGTCCTCTCAATAACATTGAAGTTAACAGGTGATGAAACTTGCTGGAGCTTCAGACAACAGCGGAAAGAGGGCATAAACATAATTGTTTGTTCTCCAACCTTCACAGAATTTTCAAATAAATCAAGGGTTCCAAGATCTTTGCCTGTAAGCGGACAAGAAGACCTCTTGATCTTATTTTCATGTTCTTCATCTAATGGCATGCCATGACACCTGCATGTCTATTTGTTGGTACAGCCAAAAATAATTATATAATACGATATCGATTGTGTACTTCATCTACATATAATGTGGATGCATAAAAAAAATTGCATGCCAACGAGGCACAAAGAATGCCGCTCGCCTGTCTAGCCATTCTCCCTAAATGTCGATGGGAACTTAAAAGCACAACAGGATGAAACATAGAACCTGCTATTAATTGATTTAGCATACATCAAAATTCATATTATTAATTTGGATAATGCCTAAGAATGCAGTTTGCTTTCACAGAAACCTGAAGAAACCCAATATTCAGCAGAACTTGGTGAGGAATTAAAAATTCTGATTTTATTCAAATTTATTTGTAACATGGCTTGTTGCAAAATAGGGAGAAGATAACTTTTAAAAGGTAAAATGGAGAAAGATACAAGAGAAAGAGTAGATTTCATCCTCAAAGCCTCTGGCGCACAAGTGGAGAAGCAGAGGGAGAAATAAGATAGACATGTCACAAAAAAATAATATAATCAACTTGTTCATAGAATTCAATCAATAAATTAGATAGATCAAAACATTTGGTTTGAATTTTTGCTTCTTTGGTTTAAAACTAAGTAGTCAAAAGATTCACATCCACTAGGTGACCTAGAAGACAGAATTTCACCCCTAAAGCTACCATAATATAATGAGGTATAACTGGTTAAAAGTAATTTCATACAAGTTAACTTATGAGTGCACTACAGATTATTTAACACAATCCTGCCTATCCTGAGTAAACCTCTAAGAGAACCCAACTTAAACTCCTTCAACAAGTGCAGTCCTCCCGTCCCATGCGAATTGAGAACTACAGATCCTAGGGGATTGGACCCAAGGGGAATGACTTGAACTCAAGACCTCCGTAACTTGAAGTGTGTTCTTAGCCATCTCATCTATTCATCAGGATTCAATGTACTTCATGTAGCAGGCCACTTAGGCACTAAAAATCAGATGTATAAGTCCTCTTTGATATCTAATATCCATTAGACCATGTAAAATCCATCAAACCAACAATAATTGCAATCTAGTTTCTGAATACGTATACAAACTACTCCCTTTGTCCCATAAATATTGCAACACAATTATTTGCACAACTTTAAAAAAACGTTACACTCATAGTTGATTTCCTAATTGACCCCTGAATTTAGTGGTTGAGAATGCTCTAAGAATATGAACCATACACATTTTAGTTAGTGGAGGGACCCATTATATATTCAAATGATAGTGACATGACTATGGACAAATTAGTCATATGAATATGTTGCAATAATTATGGGACGGAGGGAGTATGATTTTTAGCTGGTATGCCAAGAAAATTTTAAGTTCAATACACATAAGATAATTGCAATGCTGGCAAGGTTCTCAAACAGCACACAACATTTAAAAATGGACAACTTTCAGAATTTAGACAACCAATAAGTATATAGAATACCTGACAAGGAGTGAAGCCATCAATCATGTGATTGTAAGATGAGCATAAGTTGCAGGATATCTGCTTTAGAGGACCTACAAGATGTCTCTTAAAGATGAAATGAGCTTGTAGTTGTTCTTCCATGTCATCCTTCAACTCTTGTAGCCATCGTTTTACCAGGAAACATAATACCTTTGCATCTGCGAATTTGATCTTTAGTTCTCTAGCAGTAAATATTATAAACAATTCTTGTATCCCTCGACTTAAGAGTTGTTTCTGCATGCCTTATATGCATTTTGACACATCACTAGCTTCATGATTGATTCTAGACTAAGGTCTCTATCCCACTATCTATAACCCAATTTGGCAGGTTGCCAGTAATAAAGTCCTGCAATTTTGGAATCTTAACAACTTTGTTTTTGAAAAGCAAAAAAAATATGTCGAAGTTTCCAAAACTTGCAGGAATTTATTACTGCCAATCTTGACAAGTTCAAACGTGGTAAGCTTTTTCTCCACCCTATTTCCTATTCGGGCTAGCTTACAACCAAACTGATTGAAAAATGAAGCGATTAGATCAGATCTGACGGGTCTCTATAATAGCTCATGAAGTTATTACAGAACAGGGTCAAAAGGAAACTGTTCAAAGTCTTATCAGATCATGCTAATATTAATCTAACAGTGTTAAACCTGGGAGAAATGTTCGGAATGAGCAGTTCTCAAGGTCATAGATTTGCTTTACGAAATTATTGATGTTCTCAGGTAGATCTCCAAGATGGCTCGAGTTCTGCTCCAGTAAAACAAACTCCACCAAAACACACTTGTCTGCTGCATCCTACCAAGAAAATCACAAAATCTCATATTAACAGCTTATTTTGCTACGAAGCCAATATACTCAAATCAGATCAAGAATGAAAATAATGGTGACATATGCCTCACCATGAGCGTCTGTTTGGTTAGAGAGTCTAGATTTTCAACTAGACTCGAGCTAATCAGAATCACTTTTCACGTAAATTACTTTATCACTCAGGACGCTTGGAATATCTTTCTCCTGACTAATCCATGAGTATAATACTTTATCACTCAGGACGCTTGGAAGTTTCACATCTGGTGGTAACGATTAAAACAATTACAATACTAAAACAATTAAAATACACAATACTGATTGAAGTTTATATATATTACCGTCACAAGATACAGCTCCAGAATTGTTAAATTTGGGCAAGAAGGCATGGTGGAAATCACGGAGACTGAAGTTTCCTCTTGGACTATATGCAACCTTCAGCTATTTAAACATTTCACCGAATCAAAATAACAACATTTTGTGTATTTAAATAAAAACAATTATGTATACATGTAGCCTATATTATAGCCAAAACCCTCAAAATACCATGCCTAATTGAACCGCACTAGTAAGTCCATAATATATGTGTATAAAACATAACTGAGTGCACAGAGACAAATATATGATATCAATTCTCATTCTCTCCGTACATACATAACTAGAGGGAGAGAGATATTGAAGTATATTAGCAAATATACCTCACAGGAACCAGAAATTCGATTATTCAGGATATAGCATAGTCCGATTCGATCACGAAGGGGCTTTGAGTGAGGTCTCTCACCGACCGGAGACGAAATAGCGTAGAAATTCGCCAACTGCAATAACGACTGAAAGCGCATCGAAAACGCACAAACACAACAAATCGATTGTAATTAATGCTTCAAAACGGTTACAATTTATTACAAAAACAATCTTCACGGTCCTCATGGATCATACATATATATATATATACACGTATATTACCTGCTTCAGTTCTCGAAGTAATGGAGGCGATAGGCTCCGAAGATCCAACACAAAGCACAGCATCGCCATGCCAAACTCTCCCCGTTCTTCTCTCTGCAAGTTCGTGTGCCGTTTTGGCGCGCAATGTCTTTTAACTCTCCCTGTCCTCAACACTCTAGTTGGGGACTGTTTGGTTGTTAATTATTAGATTCTAAAAAGCCTTGAATGCAAAACAGAGTACTACTGAATAAAAATCAACTTGAGCTTGATTTTCGATTAAAAGATGGATTCGAGTTGACCGAAAATATAAATAATTTAAATATGAGTTAACTTTAAAATTTGATAAATTTTAAAGACTACAATTAATTATTAAAAAATATTATGCAAATGCTTCTAGCCTTATAGAGAATAAAAAAAGAAAAAGTGTTTACAAAAAAAATATTACTCCTTTTAAGAGTAAAAATTATTTATTTTTTTCTTTTGTGTAAATTGTATTTTTGTAGTGTGAGACTTAATTTGTTATTAATATCCTAATAGTAATTATATACTTGATTAGTTGATGTATTCTGTAAAGATATTAGTTTATGTGGCACACTTATGTATCTGCAATTAAGGGAAAAAAATTACATAAAATCTGAAAATAAGGCTATTGGGAGAAAGAAAAGAAATTGGTAATAAGTTGGTGGTGAGATGGGTTGTTATGAGTTTCCAGTTGTGATGAGATAATTTAAGGAAATTGATAAATTTACAATAGAAAGTGATATTTTTATATAAAAATCGCCGCTCTAACTTTCGCAACATTAGAAATATCAAAAGGTGTCGTGGAAAAATCAATTTCCATAATTTAACTCTCAATAAGGAAAAACTTTAATTAACCAGCTCATCCGAATATACGGAATAGACTTGTTTCTATACAGCAAACAAAATATGGATTCCTATTCTGAAAATAAGATAATCCTCAATCCTGCCTTGCCTTTCTTAGAAAGATGATGATGCCCTAGCCCAGCATATAATGAGAAGTAGCATAAAACTTGGCACAAGAATTTTGAAGGAAAAGAAAAACAAAGTAGTATTCGTAAAGTTTTAGCCACTTTTTAAAAGATGTTGTGCAAGGAAGAGCAGTGGTTCTTGACTATAGAGTTGAAGGAACAAGAAGAAGTTGTTGAATCGCCAACTGAAACCGGAATGGTTGAAATTCGTCTGATGCAAAAGCGGCAGACTCTGGTCATTCAGGACATATCAATGTTATTCTCAAATCATCTGGATTTCTTCATAAAACCTCCCTTGTTAGAGCACAACATATCAAACATGCTTTCCATCATGAAAATTCATTATAATGTTCGCCAAGATTTCAACTCCAGGATTACACGATTTGCTAGAGACGTGGCCAGATGGGCAGTAAGCAAAGAAGGGCCAAGAATGTTTTGTATCGAGGCCAAAATTGAAGTTATCAAAAATCAAGTTAATGATGCTCAAGAAGATGCTGACGACAAATGAAACAGAGATTTTGTTTCATGTAGACGGTAGGAATTTGAGTTTAAGAAAGCTTTGTTGATTTTATCAAACGTCTAATAATGAAGAGACTTCGTAGATACATTTTTTCTTTTCTTTTTGATAAATATGGCATGATGATTCTTTAATCATAATATTATATTTCTGCTATGTATTTGTTCTTCTACTTGTCTTTGGGGCAAGGGCAACTATTGAATATCTACGAAGCTAATAAGCCAGAGAAGAAGAAGAAGAAGAATTTGCAACACCAAAACAAGTAATCAGGTTGGGACTTGCATAACAATAATATATAATAAAGGAAAGTGCGAGAATAAAAAGTCTTCTTATAAAGCCAGCACATATAAATGAGAACTTCGAAATCCATAAAACTGCAGTGCAGATGACCAGCAGCAGAAGTAGATGATCAAAATGCCCAAAATTCTTAATCTCTTCATTTATCAGTACCATTATCAGAACAAAGCTGACTCTTCTCTCCCTCCTTTTTGCAAGATTCAATTGTGTAATCATTCGGAGTGTTAAGTATCTCTGCGATGAACTTTATCAAAGAACATAGTCCACCCAAGAAGTTGTGATCAATAACCCCACTACCTTCCAAAACATGTGCAAAATCTATAAGCTTGACTTCTGCATTAGAGATCCTCCCTTCCAACACCAACCCCTTCTCATACATCAAAAGAATTGAACAAGAATAGAAGTGGAAAACAGTTTGCTCCTCAAACCATGCTTTCAGCTCCAGCAATTGTGCCAAAATCCCAGTAGAACCACCATATACAATCGACGAAAAAAAGCAATCAGGGCGCAGACTCGAATCTGAAGAAGCGTTAGCTGAGACAAATTTCCTCAGAACTAATGTAACATCATCAGCAGAAAAACTCTTGATGGATTTTTTTTCAGGCTTCCAATATCCAGATTCCTTGCTATCATAGATTTGCAACCCCGATATCCTGAATCCCAATGGTAGGCTTGTGGATTCCCTATCTTTCTTCAAACATTTTTTGATATAGTCTTCAGAAGATTGTGGGGGCCAAGTTCTGGAGCCAATCTTGACATCCATTATGGAAGGATTGAGGCGACTAGAGACAAGATCTTGCAAAACAAGGTGAGGGTGCAGGCCAGATCCATCAGAGGCCTCTAAAAGCCGAGTACCATAGAAGATGGGAAAGAATTTGCGAATATGATTAGGAATCCTTGTGTTTAAACAAAATGCTTCGTAGAAGGCCACTTCTTTGGAGCCACGTTCATCACTCTGGAGAGGCTTGTAGAAGCACCCTAACTCATCGATCAGGGGACCAAGCTTTCCGTCACCGGCTTGGTGTCCAGCAACCTGATGACGTGGGACCTTAAGCATCTTCAGAGATAGTAAAGAACCTCACAGAAAACAGAAATATCAATCTCTCTTCAAGTACTATACCCAATTGTTCAATTACGCAGCACATAAACTTATCCTGCAACTTGAATAGAAAATCATTTTCGTTACTGAACCACTTCTACAACAATGAAACTACTTAAACCCCAAAAAGAAAGAGACGGAGAGGGAAAGGGAGAGAGAGTTCCCTTGAAAGCCAGTAGGAAGATTTTCTTCAGATTTATGGACCATGAAACAAACAAATAATATTGAACTACAGGAGCAAAACAAATAGAATTAGGCAAATAATGAACTGCTCCTACTGAAATGTACTATAAAATAGAATCCTCATCTTTTTTTAAAAAAAAAAAAATTGACATGGAAGGAAAGATCTTAAGTACCCTCAACCACCAGGAATATGAAAAAAGAAGACAAAAAAAAGCCAGAAATAACCCGTTATAGTTCCACTGACAATCGGTGGCAAAATTTTCTCCACTACCTATTGTTGGCATTTTTGTTTAAGAATATTAAGCTCTACGTTATTTTATATATGATTTTTACAGTATAAATTTAAAGACTAAAATTTATTATCGAAAAAAATTATCAAAGAAAATAATGTTTAGTGTTTCTATGCATATCTTAACCTTCGTAACAAAAAATAATAAAAGAAAAAAAGTAGGAAATTTTTTCCAGATGTAGGTTGTATTATTCTAAGGTTTCATTAAAATGACAAATAAAAAATTTAATATCACCAAAACGTTTGGTCCTTATGTCTTTATTCAGGAAGATAAGTTTCAACATTTAAAAGTTCTTGCAAATATCTACCAGAAATTAAGCTGGTGTGTTTTGGTGAACTTTATTATTCATGGTGCCAACCAATTTTCACATAGCATTCCTGGGTAAAAACCGTTGATTTCAAACAAGTCCAATGAAATGTCACAAACAAGCAGCCTGACAATTTTATTGTCAATTCTTCAAAAACTGTTTAGCAATATGAATAATAGTAAAAAATGGGATTAACAGTTCTTGTGAAAGAATAGGGATTAACACTTTGCAGAATGTCCAATACAGAGGAACTAGAGTTCTAGACAATGTCATAGGCAAATTTACATACAGTGAAAGCATTATATGATATCAGGACAGAACATATTCTACTTAGCATGAATATTGGCCACCCATGCATCTTGGAAGTTGGAGCCTTATGAACTTTTACAAATATTTTTCATTTTCACACATCTAAGGTTTAATGCCTTAATGAGGGAAAAGGTCCACCTTAGAATAATGCAGAACATATCATGTATCGATCAGACATTAATGGGTAATAGAAGTAAATTGCAGCTGAATTTCGATTAATACTAATTCGTGTGTGTATATATATATATATATATATATATATATATATATATAATTGATAAATGATTGAACAATATCTAAAACCCATGAAGCAAAGCTTTCGAATTACAAATTGAGACTAATTAAGGGAACAAAAAGAATACTGGCAACAAATTACCTATGCTTTTGGAATATCATTGAATCATTCTCTTTTCGAGCAGGTAAGAAGAGGAGAAATCAAGTTTGTGCCCCAAAACCTCGAATGTATACACAGATATAGAGAAGGAGACCGGAGAGTGCTCGCAGCTTCAATCAAGTAAATATTCAAATGCCCAGCCTTTTGATCATAGAGTGGACCCTAAAAAATATTCATGTTGCACGGGGTATAGGGCCTACCACCCATTATCTTTTGATCTGTTTTTTTTTTATTTGTAGTGAAATTTGTTTATTTTTATAAATTTTTAAAAGGGGAATATAAAGGTGCAACTTTTAAAGTTATGCTGATAGTGAATTCACCTCTAACAATTGTAGTGTAATCATTCCAAAATTTATGAATTTACTCTACTATCTGATTACTCTATGATCATAAAATAAAATTACTTTATTACGTAAAAATTATACGACTGTGTACATCTATTTTTACCTTTTTTAAAAATATTAATAATTTAATTTATTATATAATCTCTATATTAAATATTAAATTTATATTTTATATTTTTAATGAATTTTAAAGAATAATATTAAAATTGTATTCTCATTTTAATCAATAAAATAAAATATTAATTATATTTTTTAATATTTATTTTTTCTCCTAAAACGTCAAATAAAAAAAAGGAGAGAATATTAAAGTAATTAAATTGACCAATTGATCTTTATAAAAGTTTAAGAGGACACCTATATAAGTTTTAAATTTTTTATCTTTGTCTCAAGAGACTATCATCATTATATTAGTACAAAGAATTCGGTTATCATAAAAATTAATTTTATTATAAACTAATCAATTGATCAAACATTTCTCGATCTTTAATGGTCTAAAATTAACTTCACCACTCCAAGAAGAAGGAAACAAATAAACTCCTGTGCAAAACGCAGCAGTACTATTAACTCCGGTGCTCAACTAAAGAAGAAAGGTTGAGCCGAGCGTCAGATGTCATGTGGCCTACGGAGGCAGTAAGAATATCGACACGTCCTTGTCGGTGGTGTTCCGCTTCCTCCTCCTCCTCCTCCTCCACTCAATCACCCTCACCAACTCCTCCTACTAACATGCTACTCTCATTCTCTCGCCTTAAATTTAATTTTATGTGTATATTGTCAATTATCTGAATGGAAGTTGGGAAGGTTAATGTTTTGGATGTATGAAATTAAATTATTTCATGGGAAAATAATTTTCGAAAAGAAGAAATTTTTTCTGATGCATTTTCCTTTGTTTTTGGGAATAATTTAATAATAGTATAGAGGACATGGGTCCAGAAAAAGGTTTTGCATCTTAGGATGAAAATTAAGGGTTATAAATTACAACCCTAATTATCTTTCCTTTCCAAAAATCAAGGGTACAAAGTTCACCATTAAATGTATATTTGTAAAATATTAGGATTTACTATCTTTAATTTTTCAAAACATAAAAAAAATACTCCATTCTTTATGCTGGATTTACTTGAACCCCATACTTAAAACACAAACACAAATTTTTTACAAAGTTCCGGGACTGATGGGTCATGTAATATGGGAAAAATTTGTAAGATGACTCAAATTTGGATGAATTTGATTCGATTCGTACTTGAATTTGACCAAGATTTATTTGGATGGATTTGATTTGATTCGGACTTTGTTCCGGACCTGGGAATTTAACCTAAGTTTGTTTGTGTATAAAGAATTAAATTACTAAGAATAGTAGCTTCAAATGAACCTGGGCTAAGATGACTCAAGAATATACTATTGAGTCAGTTTAAGGTAAATTTGATTCGATTCGAATTTCAGGTCATTTCCGGACTGTTATGTCAAGGTAATGCCTAGAGAATCTTAGAACCAGATAAATCCAGTCTTGTTCATTAGCATTATGTATTTATACTGTTTAAGTAACATCGCTTAGCATTGTTCTTCCTTTTTGCATTTCTCGATCAGGACAATGGGAAGGTTAACTCTACCAACCAAAGTGAATGCTCCGGGAACTACAGAAAGGCCTTTCTAATTAAGAATGGATTTAGGTTATTGAATGCAGACTTCTTCAATGATACTAAGGTAATTCTAGTTTTGAATAGTGCAAGTTGCTTCTTACATTCTTTTACTTTGGAATTTGGATCT
This sequence comes from Panax ginseng, assembly GCA_020205605.1. Classification (NCBI taxonomy): domain Eukaryota; kingdom Viridiplantae; phylum Streptophyta; class Magnoliopsida; order Apiales; family Araliaceae; genus Panax; species Panax ginseng. The sequence goes on from CM035132.1 coordinate 5,861,343, forward strand.
ACTTGTTTAAACTCTAGAGGATTTTTAATATTGCGTTATGTCTACTTTTACATAGATGCAAAAGATTGATAATGGTGTGAAAGAGTTTAACTTCTTTATAAGCAAAACCAATAGGAAACCGAAAATGCAAGCAAAAGATTCAATTATCCTTTGTTATCCATTGTACAGAAGCCGAGCTCTGAAGAAGATATTGCTTTCATGAGCGTAAGTGTGTTACAACAGATTAACTTCACTTCTACGAGTTAACTTTAGTTTGAATATTTTATCTTTTATTTTGAAATACAGGTTCTTGAACTTGGGCGACTCATTAAGACTAAACAAATTAGATCTGAGGAGCTTACGGGGATTTTTCTGAAAAGGCTAAAGAAGTATAGTTGACCAATATGACACTAGTTTCCAAGCCCTATTACTACTCAAGCTTGCTTTCTAATGCTGCATTAGGAAAATTTAACAGATACAATCCTGTTCTTGAATCTGTTTTCACTTTCACAGAAGAATTAGCATACAAACAAGCAAAGGAGGCTGATCATCTGCTAGCCCAAGGAGTTTATTTAGGTATGGATAAATGTAACACTGACATTGCAGCATTGTTGGAACCTATAGTATGTTCAAGAAATAGGAAATTCAATGAAAGCATCCTTGGCATTGGTGGAAAAAAGACCATGTGAAGAAAGAAATAAGCTTGTCTTGTTTTGATTGATTGGGATCTGAAGGGCTCGTTATCTTTAAGCATTGTAAAGAACCAAAGGTTGATTATGTTGTTGCGGCATTATTTAGCGTGACAGAAAGAATTCCTTATATAGTAGAATTCGTAAGAGGCCAATAATTGGTTTAATTCCAGTTATGTCATTAATTCGTATAAGAGTTTGATTTGAGATCCATAATTAAATTCACCGATGTTATAGGTCCCCTTCATGGGATACCTTATGGTTGAAGGACATAATTGTGGTACCTCAGTACAAGACAACTTGGGGTTCAAGATCATTCGAAGATCAAGTTCTTGACATTGAAGCTTGGGTTTACAAGAGGCATTTAGCAGTTTTAAAAGATGCCTCAAATAGATTTCAGAATAAAATTTGAGTCGTATTTAGTTTGTTCAATTTGTTACAGGTTAAAAACTGCTGGAGCAGTTCTTGTTGCGAAGCTTGTGTCAGGATCATTGGCATATGATGATATTTGGTTCGGGGGTAGGACTAGGAATCCATGGAACATTGAGGAATACTCCACTGATTCATCAACTGGGCCTGCTGCCAGCACCTCAGCAGGTGTTCTTCTTTAGTGTCAGGCTATCTCAAATTCTGGGGCCCTCTTTTACTTTCTCTCATTTTTTGTTCAACCTATATTTTTTTATGGGGAATTTAATTGATTATTGTCTATATGTGAAAGTTGAGAGACAAACCTCTTCTAACAAATCATATTCCTCGTGGGGTGAGAGTCTGATTATGCTATGCACTGATGCAATTAGGGAAAATGCTTCATATTTTGCAGGAATGGTTCCATTTGCAATTGGTTCAGAGACTGCTGGGTCCATGACTTACCCTGCTGTTCGTTGTTGTGTAACAGCATTGCGTCCAACTTTTGGTACTGTTGTTCAAACTGGTGTAATGAGTATATCTGAGAGCCTGGTAATAAAAATCATTTACTTTGTGCGTCATATTTCCCCCCTTCTGTTCAGTAAATGTGAAACTTAAACCCCATCTTTTACAGGATAAATTTGGTGCTTTCTGTAGAAGTGCTGCAGATTGTGCAATTATTCGTGATGCTATTCGAGGAAAGGATCCAGATGATCTTTCGTCGAGAAACATTTTGTTTGATGATCCATTTATGGTCGACATCACGAAGCTAACTGTTGGTTATCTTGAGGATGCGGAGATGGAGGTACACTAGTGTATTACATGTTATGATGATTTTTAATTAGTGTTGATCAGAGTTTAAAGAGCTGGATTTTTGAATATGAAAGATCTTTTTTATTGGCATCACAGGTTATCCATGTTGTTCAGTCAAAGGGTGTCAATGTGGTTCCTTTTAAGATGAATTACACAGTGGACTCCGTTCAAGGTATCTTAAATTACACAATGGTTGTTGATATGTTGGCTCACTTCGACGAGTGGCAGCGTTCCGGAAAGGATGATGATTTTGAAGCTCAAGATCAATGGCCTCTTGAACTACGTCGTGCACGTGTAATACCAGCAGTGGACTATGTTCAGGTATTATCATAAACAAGCTGGTTAACATCTGAGTTTTAGGGTTGTTTGATGTAGTTTACTGTGGGACTTTGGTTACTATTTATTACTTGGCTATATTTAACGGCCAAGGTGAGGTAAACCATTTATAGAAGTAATAATCTGTTAGGGTCGGTTTGTTTGCAAGGATTATTGATTGGACTGAACAACTTATGAATTTAGTCATATGTTTGGTATTAAGTTTGCACTATGCCCAATTAGTCTAGATAACCTTATACCTCGAAAGGGGTAATATTTAATACCACTTACATTATTATTATATACACAGAACTACTCTTGTTTAAGCTGTACTCCGTTCCCATGTATAATCTCCTATGCTTTACTACATGGGTTTGAAATATTAGAGCACCGTAAACAAACCTATGCTTTTGTTTCCTTATAATGATGTTCTTTTTGTGAAAACTTAAATAAGTTTCTTTTACTCAAAATTTTCTTCCTTTTTTCCTTATTTATTTTATTTGTATATTTAAACCTGGACCCAGGCTTACGGGCAAGAACACTGATCAGTTTTCTCAACACCCTTGTACAAGTGGTAGATTATTCTTAGCAACAAGTGAGGTTAAGTTTTAATGTCACTCTAGGCAAGATTTAATATCTTACTATGAGAGAGAGGAGGATGACAGAGAGAGACGGATCGATGACAGAAAGAGTGAGAGATGAATGAAATTGAGATGAATTATGAAAACGAGTTGTGAATGAAAATGAAAATGAAAATGAGATGAATGAAAATGAAAATGAAAATGAAAATGAGATGAATGAAAATTAGTTGTGAATTATGATGAATGAAAGTGTGAATGAGATGAATGAAAATGAGTTGTGATGAGATGAATGAAAATGAGTTGTGAGTTGAATTATTTTTGACGGAATATCTGTCAAAAATAATTTCCTCGAATTTAACTTATTTTCGACGGATATTCTGTCGGAGCTAACACTGTTGTTGGCACCAAGGAGCCACCTTTTAGTTCCAATGGAATCAGTGGGAATTATCTTACGGAAAATTTCGTATATGTTCAGTCCCGTGGGGATTGTATAGACAATTTTCTATGAAAACTATACAGATTTGTGTTGGTTTCAAATCTCAATCTGCTTCCATTGTACTCCCTTCGTTCCTTAATATAGGTCTATTTAGAGTTGTGTACAAGTATTAAGGTAATGATTGTATAACATTAACTATAATATCAATTGTCTATATTACCCTTATATTGGAAGAAGAGATTGTTATTTATTGGACATAAAATAGTGAGAGAACCAAAGTTATATTTAATATTTGGGGTAATATTAAAAATTAAGCAATTAATACTTACTTGAAATTTTCAAACAACTTATATAAAGGTACGGAGGTAGTAGTACTTGTTATTTGTTTTGACAGTTGTTGGTCTTGGGCGCTTAGCAATAATAGAAATGTTTGTTTCGATTCAGCCCCAAGTGCTGATGAACCAAATGGATCCATCTGTTAATGCCTGTTTTTGATTTCGTTAGGAAACTTGTTCTTGTTCATCCTGTTATGTGCTAGTAATATTGATTTAAATTTGTAAGCGGGATGTTTACTAAAAAGTAAAACCCAACTGTTAGCCTTTACAAAAAAAACTGTAATTAATTAATTAGGCTTGCAATTACAAAAAAAGGACCATTGGGCATGTTAATGTAGGTTTCTAATTTTAAAGTATGAAAGTACGGATAACGAAATTCTCTCTCCCTCCCTTTCCATTTTAATAATTCCACATTCATTTTTTGTCCAATTTAAAATGTGTTCTATCTCTATCTCTATCTATATTCTGTAAAAAAAATTGCATTTGAGATTTTTTTTTTTTTTTTTTTGAGGATCAATATTATTATAATTCAATTATAGGCATGCAGAAGGGGCTAGAATTGGTAGGTAGATGTTACAAGAAGGGAAGTAATATTAGAGCTTATAATAGTGTAAATGAATCGAGTCGAGTATTGAGTTGTTCAAATTTAATTTTTTGTATAAAATAAGGTTTTATTGAGGCTCATTTAGCTACCGAGTCGAGCACGATCTCGAATCGAGCCCGAATAATTTGAACTTTTCAAACGAATATAATCGAGTATCAATAGAAAATTACAATTTGAGGAGATTCGAGTAATTTATCGAATTTTAAAATTTTGCTCGTATTTGACTCATTTATATTTTGAAATGTTTCGAATCAAACTTTTAGTAAAAGCAAAGCAAAATTGAATTTCAAAGTGTTTTGCTTCATTTATAGCCTTTATTTCACTTACCACCAGATTATCACATCTGGTCGATTGATCAAACTTAATTTGTGAAACCTTTATGTTCAAATGTTTATTTGAATTTTTAAAATAATAGTTTTTGTGTTTAGTAATATTTTTAAGTAATTTATAATATTATTTATTGCTTTAGGAAATTTAAAATTTTGTAAACTGATAAGGAAATACATTAAATGATACCTTTTTTTTTATGTTACTTTATTTATAATTTACTCGTTATAAGAATTTATTTATAAAAATATAACAAAAACATCAAAGATATCCACCTGAGTCGTCTCATGCGGGTGCACATCTCCGCATGCAAGTAGTACTTTACAGAAACCGAGTGAACATTGTCAATTCTCTTCTTTCGATTGGTTTGCAGAAACAGTCGGGTAGCTTATTAGAGTTGAAGGTGATGTGGGCGTTCCGGGTACCACCATGGAAGGAACACCGTTGACGTTCCACAATTCACACAGATTTAATAGAAGAATCAATCAAGGCAAACAGGATAGAGAACTTTCAACTAATTAGCAACAATCTCAAACCACAAAAATCTTCAATTTTAGAACGTCTTTGTGCCGTGGCCAAGGAACTGATGGATCAGATCCTGATGGATATAATCTCATTTACATTGTCATACATTGATTGTCAAGGAAAAAAGCTTAAGTTTAAAAAACAAAAAACAAAAAACAAAAAACAAAAAATTGCAAACGGATAATCAAGTGAAAAACTCGTACTGTAAACAACTAAAACCTACGGACAACCACTTCCGAGAGTGAATCAGTTCTCTTTCCATCCTAATTAAAAAAACCTGGTACCAGTCCTCCGCCAAGGAGGCTGCTGTGGCCTTATATCATCAGATTCTCTCCCCATCCTAATCATCACGCCTGCTATTCCTCTTGCGAGGAGCTGCTGTGGTGTCCTCATTCTGCTCTTCCTTCTTCTCTTCACTACTTCCCTGACTGATTGAAGTCTCAGCTGCATCTGTCTTCTTTGCTTCCACAACAACCTTTGCCTGTTAGCAAGAGATTAATTAGTCCAGCAAAGTGAATGAATTTCCCAAATCAAATAGTAGTTAAGAAAAAAAGGCTCCAACTCACAGGCTTCTTCCCGCCAAAAAGTAGTTTAAGTAGAACTGTGGAAATAACCACCACAATGGAGACAAGTACACCAATTGTGAGGTTTGGTTGCTTCTCAGCCTTTTCAATAAGATCCTGTGTGACAACGTATAGGGATATCAGATATTTGCAAGACAGAAAATTGAAGATGAGACATTTTCAACTTGTTAAAAACATATTGCAAATCTAAAATAAGTCTAGTTACTTACCAAAATTTTGAACTTGTGATTCTGCAAAAATGAAATGTCTGCAATCCTATAAAGCTGGTCAAAAACCTTCTTCTGCAATATAATCGGATTAAAAAAATTAAGTCATTACCAAGTTAAATCACTCTGGATAGGAGAATAGAAAAGGGTATCCCAATATATTACCTGGACACCTTTGAGACCATCTGAAGTACTGCTGGCTTCTTCCTCGGCCTTCTGTTTCTCTTTCTCTACATCAAACTTTGGCTTCCATTTGGTCTGCCTGTATGATTCTGCAACTTTCTCATCACTTGCTATAAGAATATTGTCGAACAATATACCATCTTGCATTGTCCAAATTTCAATGCCAATAGCAGCAATAGGATCAAAATCAGGTTTGTCAAGTTCAAAGTAGATGGGGTTAGGAATTTGTTGAGGCTTCCAAATGCCCTTGTAGTTAGGATTGTCGATAAGAGGAGCATGCCATTTACCCTTATATGCTTGATTCCTCTTCATTGGTCTCTTCCATTCCCCACAGCCAGGAGCCTCCTCACACTTGGGATTGCTAATCTTTGGAGCCTCCCATTCACCATCCTCCTCCTCATCCCAATCTTCGGGTTTTGATGCCTCAGGATTGTCAATTTCCTCAGGTTCATCATCTAACCATCCTTCAGGCTTCTCAGCTTCACTGTCTTCAATTTCCATAGGTGCATCCTCATCCCAATCATCTGGTTTTGTGGCATCTGGGTCTTGAATTTTTGCTCTCTCATCCCAGTCCTCAGGTTTCTTATTATCTGGGTCGGGAATGGTCTTGGCAGGGATTAATGCTGGCTCAAAATCTTCAGCAGATAAAATGTTGACCTTTTTCTTTTCTTCCCCATCAACCAATATTCGTAACTCATTATCAGGTTTCAAAATGGCAGTGTACACATGAGTAAGTTTGTCAGATGGCACTGATGGTGGGAACTTGACATGATGTTCAACATACTCTCCATTCTTTGGGTTTTTATGCTTCAAAATAAAATGAACCTTGTTTACTGCTCCACATTTATCAGGTCCAAACATTATAGAGTAGGGAGATTCATTGTCAAAACCCTTGGGCACCCACCCAGCTTCCTGAGGTCGGAGATATTTCAGGTATGCACCACCGCACTCAAGGCCATTCTGGAGGCGTGTTTCGAATTGGAGAACAACAGTCCCATCCTTGAGATTTACAGGTTCATCAAGCTCCTCCACAATTGCATATTTCCTAGCCTTCTCACTGACAAGAAGTCCATAATCATCATGTCCCTCACTTTTGGAATGTTTCCATACACCTAAAAGCCAAAAATTACATCAATGACAGCACTAAATTCCAGATATAATATAAATAGAGATAGTATAAATACTTCATACTGAAAAAAACACATTATATGTATTATATGTATATATAAACAAGTATGTAGACAATCTAGCACGGAGGATTGAACATTTTGGACACTGTAAATATATCAGAACTTGAATAGTCACAATGAAACTTATAGCAAGAGAAATACAGCTTCTATTTTTTGTCAGTTAGAAGTTCCTAGCTAATATAAGCCACCAACAAAATGTTTACGCTTGAAATACTTTTGCAAGGTAAATTTTTTTTTAATTGATGTGAAGTACCCAGCTCATCATCTAAAATTCTCTCTTTAAAAGTTCCAAGAAGCAAAACTCGGAACCTGTTACAACAACGTATTTCAATGATGCAGCCTCAAGCCAAATGGAAAATGATGTATCTTGATAATTGAAGATACATACACATATAGTCGTTATGCCTATGAGCTCCTCATGCATAAAAATCAGTGCTATTTGTTTTACCCTGGTGGAGATTATTAGGTCACGAATTGAACCAATACTGAGGTTCAACTGATGCAGGGACATAGACTGTTCTTCTCCAGATGCATGAATGGTTTGATGCAGGGACCAATTTAAGAAGCATGGTCTGACCAACATAAACAGCCTCACATCCACAACAATAAGCTGACTGCAAAGCTAGCAGTGGGGTTTACTCAATTTGAATAAATAGATTTTCAAAAATATGAATCACTTTCTTAAAAAAAAAGTTCAAAATTGTGAATCTAGACTTTGATTTAGAGTCTTAGATGCTAAATATGCAAATAGATATTAATTTAATTCTAGTGCAGTATGTACCATTTAAAGTAAGCAATACTCTGTTTATTTGTTCTTACTTGAGCTATTGAAGAAAATGTCAAATCAATGCAATGCAATGCTGCAATAACATATTCCTATTCACCATAGTTCTCTATTAAATAGCAAAATATTCATCTAATCACGTTATAACATCTTCCATTCAGCTCAAACGTGTCAACTAATTTGATTGTCAACCAGACATAAATTAAGAACGAGATTCAGATTAATGTATTCTCAACTCTAATAAAATTGAAGATCTCAAGCTATTAAGACAATCAAAGAGAAAGAAACAGAACAGATCCAAAATAAAATACAATAAAAATTAAATATACCTTGGTATTCATCCTTCTCAGAGGCAATCCATCGTCCATTGAAATCTTCATCAAATGACTCATAAAAAATCTGCAAAAACAGTCCATCCATTAGTCAGATCCACAGAGACACATACAGATACATACAAATTGAAACAGAGACATAATTGTTGCATACCGTATCAGCAGAAGCGAAGAGGTGAGAAGCAAAGGAACCAATTAAAAGTAACAAAACATACTGAAAACAGATCCCCCGTTTGGTTTCTTCCATAGACGTCACTTCCCAAAGAGAATTTTCGTAAAGAAATATGATATAATTGTATATTATAAACTTAGCACTAACCCTAGATTAAGGAGTGGTGATTGATCAATCAATCTATTGTTCTGAGAGAGGGAGAGAGACTGCGAGTTTGATCGCATATATAGATCTTCGGTAGAATGGCGTCGAGTTGTTTCGACCAATGAGATCTCGTGCCACGTGAAGTGGACCTATAAGATTTTGACACGTGCTGACAACTCTGTTGGCTGCACCAAGAATTTGATCGACGGCTGGGATATTTTCGTTTTGGGAAAAGATTATTTCGGTCCTATCCGACTTTGACTGGATTTTTTCATTTTTCATTTTTTTTTTATCAATTTCATACTAATATTATAATAAAAATTAGACTAATTTGTTTTTTGATATTTTTATATAGTTCTTTTTCACATGAAGATAGATAGGACTCCGACTTACTGTATATACTTATGTGAGAGAAAATTATACATATAAAAATATAAATTTCCTATTATAATTCATGAATTAGGTTATTTTTTTTACCTGCTCTATAACTTTACCACACCACATACGGTGGTCAACGGGAGTTTAGAAGAGGAGTTATAACCTTATAATTTCAGCTCTTTTCTAATTCTTCTTGACCAAATTAAATCTCAAATAACATCTATAATACGACTTGGTATGACGATTTTAAAATAATAATAAGAGAATATTACGCATTAAAATTTCTGCTTAACTGATATGACGAGTGAGATTGTAATAAATTTAGGAGGTGGAAATGGAATAGACGGTGGGTATATATTTTTTTTCCCAGTATATATAATACTCCCTCTTTTCAAAAATAAATAATAAAAAAAAAAATCATTCTCACGTTAGTTATAAATATAATTTGATATGATCTAGCTTTTCAAGTCCGGTCAAAAAAATATATAATTTGTATAATTCAATTTTTGATTTCATGATTAAAACCCATGCACATTTCATTTCATTTGAAATGTCTTGTGTTTCAATTGGACTCGTTCAACTCCAAGCAAGGACCGATTGAAAACATATAATTCATGCAAAGTTCAAGGACCAAATTATGGGTTCATTCAAAAAATAATTGATGTATATTATTATGGTTTAGTTCATCAAATATGGGATGAATTGGTTGGAAGTAATATGATACTCCATTTGTGTAATTATTACTCTGGTCTTGGTCTCTTTTTTTGTATTCTGTTTCTATATTGATATTGATACGTATGAAGCTTCAACCACCACCAACACTAAGCTGTAAGCCTGTAATTAAGCAGTCAGTTTGAACATCAAATGGGGTTGCCAACTTACCATTATGGTAGTAATACAACATAATACTATAATATACTGAAATTCAGCAATTCAACTCACATCAATTAATCATTAATGTAGCGCACATCTAAACAAACTCAATAAGTATGTTGGACCACCTTACCTAGCTAAGAGATTAACATATTAAGTTGAGATTTCACCATACTTATTAACTCATCTACATTATTAAATTTATCCGATATCAAATTTATGTATGTAAAATATCCCAACGCATTAATGCTTTTAATTGTTAGTCATTTTGGATAGTGTTTTAAGATCTCAATTACTACATGATTTTGTAAGATGGATGAGTTAGTCGTTGAGAGAGAGAGTTGTTGGATCTCCATGACTTATAATTTCGAATCGTATATATTTATCCCTCAACTCACTTATGAGTACTATATATATATATATATATATATATATATATATATATATATATATATATATATATTGCTCAAGAACAAGATATATAAAATATAGGTATTACGTGTAATACCAAGCTAAGTCATTTAAATGATGAAACCACTACGCTCTGTTTCTGAGTTTTAAAATGAACAGAAAAAAAAAAGAAATGGACAGAAAAGTTAAGTTTTCTTTCCAATTTTTATGTTTCTGAGTTTATTAATAAACGGAAAAGAAAAGAAATGGATAGAAAACTTGAAAATGGATAGAAAAGCGAAAGCGAAGACCATTTATAGACACAATTAAAGCTAAAGTGGTCTAATGGTCTAATGATGGATAGAAAATGGTCTAATGACCATTTCGCTTTCGCTTTTCGCCAAGGATTGGGACTTGAAGTTGGTTATTTTGAGGGTGAAGCAACGAAAATTCAGTTATTATCTGTTAATCATCACATTCCATGCCCTGACCCAAGCCTGAGCCGGAACATTGTGACCCTAATCTCATAAGCATTCTGCATCAAGGCGATGTATCTGGACTCCAGATCTTCAAGAATGGGCAATGGATGGGGGTCGAGCCTTTTCCTAATGCATTTGTGATCATTCCTGGTCTTCAGTTGCGGGTACGTACGTCATTGGTGTGTAGCTAGTATGTATATATATCATATATGTCATGCCGGCCGAGTTGACATGCAGTATAATTATTATGTCAATGTGTTTATTAATTTTTGATGTGGGTAGATTATGAGTAATGAGAATATGAAGAGTGCGATACATCGAGTGGTGACTGATTCAAAAGAGGGTTGGATCACAATCGGCGGATTTATAATCCCCTCAAACGACTTCATCATACAACCCGCAAGAGCTTTAACTGACGATGTTGACAATCCTGCTCTTTACAGATCCTATTTATACAAAGACTTTTTCAACACTTTTATTGGAAAAATTTGCCAGGCTGAAACTGCGTTGGACTGTTTTAGACTGACTTGATCACTAACGGCTGATCAATGACATGACAGACAATGTGTTGTGTTGTGTTGTGTTGTGTCTAGAAAACATTCTATATATGCTATTTCTGGTATATGAATAATGCGGTGAAGATTGTTTATACTTCATCAAAATTCGATTGTATACTACTCCATCATCAGATAGCTGATAGGGGATGCTACCTACCCCTCCCCTTTCATCAGGCTGAGGCTTTGTCCTATTTCCTTATCATAATTCCTCTTTTAACCTTGCAACTAATTCAATTTTACTTCTCAAATTTGATTTTTCCTATTTTATTCTTCAAGTTAAATTATATACTTTTAATATTAATATAAAAATCATACTCGCAAAAGCATGTGTCATGCTGGGGACACTGACTTGGTTTTTAAAAAAAAAATAAGAAAATGATATATTTTATATCTTGAATTTTATTTTTGCAAGTTACGTATATAATTAGGATTGACATTGGCCATTGGGGCACGTATGACCCCTTCCCATACCTATCCCTCTAATATGGAGCTATCTCCATAACCCGAACCCAAAAACAATACCCCGCCCCTGCTCCGTTTACCCAATTACCCTCATTTATCACAAATAATGTTATAAAAAATAATTCTTTAAAATATTAAGAAGTTTTAATTAGTGAGTCATCATTCATTCACTCACATGACTTGTTAGATTTTTATTGGAAAACTGACGCAACAGACAGTGTGGAGGCTGGCAAGTCTCAGAGTATTCTCTGCATCAAATTGGTAACCCCAGATCAGATTTGTTGAAATCAGTCAAACTGAACAATTAGAGGTAAAAACAAATTTATTTTTTGCTCGTTTTGGTTCTTTATAATCATAAATTGCACCCAGTTACAAATTAATCTTCACATGCATAAAGGGCTTCGGGTTTGGTTTGGGTTCGGCCATCACTCACTTCTCTCCTTTCTTCCTTTCTCCCTCCCTCTCCGATCTGTCCTCTTCACCGCCGTCACACACACACACACATATATATCAAACCCTTTCAAAACGTTGTTGTCGTCACACCATCATCATCTCTATATATATCCATGGTATGATTGTTAGTCATTTGGTCAATAGAGTGCTGACACGTAGACGATGTTTCATATTTTTTTTTCAAGATTGTATGCTTAGAATACAGGATTGGGACCATGGTACGATTGTTGCAAGTCAGTATCCATCATCTAATGATGTTAACCAAAGTGAAGAAAGCGAAAAGTGGTCTAATGGTCTAATGATGGATAGAAAATGGATAGTAAGAAAGGGATAGAAAAGCGAAAGCGAAGAGAGTCTTCGGTGAGAACCGGCATGGCGGCGGATCGATGGTCGCCGATGAGCTTGTAGGCGACGATTGATGCAGAGCATTGGTGGGACGCGCTTGCTGTCGGCGAACAAGAAAAGAGTAATGCATTGATTTGTAGATCATGGGTGGATCTCTTACAAAACTAACATCGTTAAGGGCCGATTATTAGAATTCGCCTCGTTAATCAAGTAAACTTTCTCCATCTTTTGCTGTAATGGGTCAGTAAAATTCCACGTAATTACATTTTGGGACAATTACATATATTAGTACATTTTTGAAAATAATTACAAAAATCATACGGTTATAAAATAATTATAAAAATACTACATTTTATCATTTTTATTTTTGAACCTAATATAATTAAAAATCCTTAAATTAAGGGATTAGTATTAATGGGTAGTAAATTAATTTTCATCTTCCTTAAATCTCTCTATCCGCCCTTACTATTTCTCTCTCTTCTCTCTTACTACTTCTCTCTCTCCTCTCGAAGCATCTCGTCGTCATCTTCTTTTACTTGTTGTCATTGCAAATCAATTTAAATCTCTCTCAACTCGTCGTCGTCCTCTTCTTCATCTACTGGTATTTCTTCATTTACTGATATTTTTTCATTCTAATATTTCTTCATCTACTGATATTTCTTCTTCTTTTTGTATTGATATTTCTACTGGTATTTCTTCTTTTTTTTCATCTTCATCATTAATTAATTAGTCTTATTTTTTTCTATTAATTAGGGCTAATATTTTTATTTATTTATTTTTTCTTTTCTGTACTGATATTTCTACTAATATTTTATTTTTTTTCTTGATTAGTCTTCTTTTTTTGATGGCGTAAATTAATTAGTTAATTATTTTTAATTTACTTTTTGTTGACTTGTTGATTCACAAAAGTTGTTCATTTTAGTAAAAAAAGGTTTTGGATCAAAAGCATACATGTTGTTCTATTATCATATAATTTTTAAAGGTGTGTTAATTTAAATTTTGTTAATGTTACTATCATATAACCTGTTTAGTTACTTCGCATTATATTTTGTTCTTTGTTAATTTGTGATTCTTGATATCATTTTTGTTACCTTGATTTGGTATTTTGGTTATTTTTTATGTTGTTATGGTTACCATGTATTTGCTTAAGTATACATGGTTGATTAAACTGGTTTTTTAGTGTACATGTTATTTATGTATTGTTCTTATTATTATATGTTTTGGTTCTTAATATATAACCTGCTTTTGATTTTTCATTAAGATATTTTTTTATTATTGTTACCTTATGATTTGGATACAATTCTTTTTCTCTCAATCGAATTTTGGTTACTTTTATATGTTGGTTTGGTTATAATGTATTTGCTTAGTATACATTGGTTGACTAAACTTGGTTTGGTCTACATGTTGTTTATGTGTTGGTTACCATTAAAACATGGTTTGGTTCTTACTAAAGATATAACTCTGTTTGGATATTTTTATTCTAATATGTATATTATGTGTACCTCACATGTACATTATTTTTTGGTTAGTAATATATAAATTGTTTTGTTCTTTGCATTAGTATATTTTTTTTTTCATGTTAGCTTATGATTTGGATACCATTCTTTTTTTCTCAATTGGAATTTTGGTTACTTTTATATGTTGTTTTGGTTATAATGTATTTGCTTAAGTATACATTGATTGACTAAACCGAGTTCGACTACATGTTGTTTAGTATACTAGACTAATTTATGGGGGCTTGATGTAATGCTTACGTTGTAGATACGTCAAGCAATAAAAAATAGATACTATCATATATCTGTTTGGTTACTTCTGCATTATATTTTGGTTACTATTAGCTTGAGATTTAGATACCATGTTTGTTACCTTGATTTGGTATTTTGGTTACTTTTTTATGTTGTTATGGTTTTCATTTATTTGCTTAGTATACATGGTTGACTAAACTGATTTTGGTGTACATGTTGTTTATGTATTGGTTACCATTAAAATATGTTTTGGTTACTATCATATAAATATTTGTTACTTATTTAGTATGTTTTTAGTTCTTTGTTAGTTTCTGATTTGGATTCTATTTTTGTTTCCTTGAGTTGGGATTTTGTTTACGGTTTTTTGTTGTTCGTTACAATATATTTGCTTAATATATAGGTTGACTAAACTTTGTTTGGTCTATATGTTGTTTATGTATTGTTTACCATTAATATATGTTTTGGTTACTAACATATAACCGTTTGGTTACTTCATTTAAGTATATTTTTTGTCTTTGTTAGCTTATGATTTGGATACCATTTTTTTTTTCCTCAATTGAGATTTTGGTTACTTTTTATATGTTGTTTTGGTTACAATGTATTTGTTTGGTAAACTGTTTATGATATAAATATTATTTATATCTCAAGTTACTAATGATCGTGTAATCGATTTTTTTTTTATTTGCGAGTTATGAAATCTTTACTATGGGGAATGCAATAGAAAAATCATTGGAAAAGTTATATATTGGTGTGACATGGAAGTCCCCACATTATTACCAAGAAATTGAACCCAAGATAACAAGAAGTTTAAGGCATCATTAGTTTGTAGATGTATTATTTTTATAAATAATAAACCCAAGTCATAATAAATCATGTATTTGCTGGTGAACTGCATGGTTTTTTGGTCGAATTTCATCATTTAGGCATTCAAATTTGCATGTAAAAATGAAATTAGGCTCTGAAAACGCCAAAACTCGACACTCCAAACTTGACAGAAAATTATCAAATTGTCACTGCAACCAAATAAACATTATACTGTAACCAATTAAATAGTATACAACAACCAATATTTAACAGTTGTATGAAGGTAACCAATGTAAGACCCCAAATAATTAATAAATGAAATTTAATTTTCTCTATTTATTATTTTGAAATAGTAAGGGTTGATTTGATTAATGTGGATAGTTATGGGTAAAATACGCAAGTATTTCAAAATAAAGCAAGTGGTTATAAAATATTCATTATTGTCCGGAGAATATTTGTTTGGTCGTGGAATATTAAAGATCGTTGGGAATATTCGCATTTGACGGCACTTGATCTTTTTGTGGGCCCCATAACGGAAAGAGATTGGATGAAGAAAACGACAAATATAAGTTGTTTAAAAATAACGGCGTAGTTATTTGTTACTGCTATTAATGTTGGAATACCCGGTGGTTAAAAACGATGATAATACGCGTTGTTGCACAAGAAGATATTACAGTATTGCACCAATTATTGACTCTTACGTAAAGGAAGGCTCTTACTCAATAATGGTTACGAGAATTATCTTTCAAAGATTTTATTGATTCAATAATTCTTTGCGTTGATATTTTATATTGTTGTTGTTTCAATAATTGTCATTACATAGTATTTTTCATTATCGAAGCAATAATTCATATTATCCGAATAATATTATTAGATAACATTATTGGCAATGTCTAGAAAGTTCGTCTAAGGAGAGGTTTGGTCACCTAATCGCATGCCAGAGAAGAGAAATCCTTATTGGAAAGCCCCTCTTCCTGAAGCGCACGGGTTATCAATATTGTGATTCTCGTAATATTATTTGTAAATAATTAATTATTGATTCATATGATGAGGAAAATATTGATTTTATGTGGATATAGATGGAGAAATTATTTTATGTGACAATTATTGAAAATTAAAATTTTATCTTTTTCTCGATAAAATAATTCATTTAAATATATTATCATATTTTAATAATATAATAATGATGATATTTTTTACAATGAATGTGTGATATCTGAGATATCTGAGAAGAAAGAGTATTTTTGTTGCAATAAATGTTTAAAACATGTTAAATATGTCGGTGGACCCCATTTATTCGACCGAAATTTGATTATAATTTCTAAAATCGCTTGTTTGTGGATTTGGCCAATTTTCATTTGAATTTGGAAAAACTTTCTTCTCGCAAAGTTGTAGAGAATTGAATTTCCTATAAAAATTCGCTAGATTCAAATTTTTCGACAAAAGGGCTATTTATTATGAATTATTGAAGTTCAAGCTCAAATAATTGATTTTGGAAGTTTTAATTATTTATTTTATGAAAAACGTTTTCTTTACTTCTTCAGAAGGGAGCATGTGGTTTGTATTCAGATTTTCAGATTCTAAGAATGGGCGTGAGAAAATTTTTATATATATTATTATTATAATAAATTTTTCGCTTTTGGTGTTCTAAGCAATTTCTATAAATAAGTGCTTATGTTAGAATTGAAAATCACACCAAAATCAAGTTTTCTCTCTATATTATCGAGCGTATTCTTGTGAGTATTTTGAGTATACTTTGAGTATTGCTATATCTACGGTGAAAGTTAAAGATATAGCTTTATATCCAAAGATTCCAGGTTAAATCTTATCTTTTTTCGAGGTAAGGGATATTATTTTTTTCAGTAATGATATTATTTCTTCAATATCATTATCTTTGAAATATTGATCCAAGTTTTTATCAAATTTGGAACTTTTGGTGTCTGGGGGTTACTTATTCACGATACTCAAGACTATTCACGATACTAAGACTATTCACGATATACGGTACTATTCATTTAATATCTGACTATTCATCAAAAAAAAAAAAAAAAAAATTCGTCAAAATATCTATTCGGATACTAGCTTTGATTGTATCCATGTTTTGATCATTCTTAAATTTTACACCACTATGATTATTTTTGAGGTATTTTTGGACGTGGATAAAACAAAGTACGAATCCTTAATCCTTAATCCTTGTCATTTTGTTTCCTTTGGATTCGCTTTAAAAAAATATTTTCATCATCCTCGGTCTTAAATGATGATATTATTGAATATCTTTGGCCTGAAAGTGCAAAGATGAATGATTTATGATGAATATCTTTGGCCGATGGTGCAAAGATGAATGATTTCGATGAATATCTTTGGCCCGTAGTGCAAAGATGAGCAGTGTTTAGATGAACATGACCAATGGTGAATGTCCTCGGCACCAGAAAGTGCAAGGATGAATATTTGATCCGAGATATATATTGATTGATGTTCTGAGGATAAAATAGACGATGAACTTTAAAATTCATACATGAAGATAGTAGTTTAGATTCTCTACTTAACTCTTCTAATGAATTATTATTTCATTATAATATTGATTTAAAACTTGTTGTCTATTGTATTCTATTATATTTTTCCTGTTGAAGACTAACGATAATTTTGTTGTATATTATCTTAGTCATAATATTCTCTTTATCTGGTTAGTCGAGCTCACCCTTTTCCTTTTTGTTCCATTTTTCTTCTCGTGAGGCGAGAATATAATGAGTAGATTAGTCGGGTATGGAATGAAAGTTCTAGGGAGAGTTGTTTAGTAGTCCTCACCATTGTTGTAAAATAATGTATCAATAATTATGATGAGGATTTATTTGTATGTGGATATTGTCAGATGGCAATATCTCGTATTTAAACTCACAGTTTTTACTATTGTAATAATAAAGTTGTAGTTGTTTTCGCACTGCAGTGTATTGACAACTCGAATGGGTGATGTAGACCTATTTTTGGGGGTGTCACGGTTGGTATCGAGCTTAGGATATGATCTCTGGCGGAGATCGGGGAATAGAAACAGAGAGAGGGAGACGAGTAAATCATTCGCTAAGAGTATGTCCTACCTAAGCTTATTTGTTGGTGGTCAGTCATAATATAGGGATATTATGTGATATGTTAATTTGTTTAATTAACCCTTGTTTTGTGGCGATTTGAAAATGGCATCCCAAAATGTTGAGATAAAGATGGAGCACGGAGACCGTTGAGTCTCCATGATCAATAATCGAGGAAAATATGCAAACTGGAGGACAATAATTCTCATGAAAATAATAACACCGATGAAATAGTGAATGATGAGATGGTCGAGGCTTTATGCAATTCATGCAACAAACAGCAAAAGCGCGCCCCTGTCCAAAATGCGTAGTAAACATTGATAACTCTCGGACGGTCACCGCTAAGCGGTTTAAGGAGCAATTCATGCAACAACGAAAGCAAGGCGCACTCCTATCCATAATCTGGTGGAAATGATAAGAATGCATGGCATCGATCACATCACAACAGCGATTCAAGGAGTTGGGACCACCAGATTTCCATGGAAAGCCGGATCCGATCAAGGCAGAAACGTGGGTAAAACAAATTACCAAGATATTTAATGTCTTGGGATGCACGGAGGAACAGAAGGTTCCATTCGCCACCTTTATGTTTCGTGGTGAAGCGGATTACTGGTGGGAATCTGTGAAGCGTACCCAGCCAGATGCACCCAACATGTCTTGGGAAAGATTTCAGAAACTTTTCAATGACAAGTATTTTCCTGAAAGTATTCGTCATATGAAAATGGTAGAGTTTATTAGACTGGAGCAGAACAACATGACGGTGTCCGAGTATGAAGCAAAATTTGCGGAGTTGTCCAGGTTTGCACCTCATTTGGTGGAAAACGAGGAACGAATGACGCGTATATTTCTGAGGGGTCTAAAACCCGAGATTCGACAATATCTTATCTCTCATAAATTTTCTTTATATTCAGATGTTGTAAACAAGGCTCAATTATTAGAGCGTGATAACGAGTATGTTCAACCGAGGGACCACAACCAGGGTTATATCGGTGACAGCAGTCATCAGAATGATGACCAGTGGGGAGGAAAGAATACGGACAAAGGCGGTAACCACTCGGGTGGTAATCGTGGCCATGATAATAGGAGAGGTGACTCAAGTGGAAATTTCAGAAAGAGAAGATTCAACAATGACGGGAAGACATCAAAGAATAAAGACCAAAGACCAACAACAAATTCTAGGAGAGGAGAATTAATCACCGTTAGATGTTACAAATGCGGGAAGGAAGGACATATCAGCCCAAACTGTCCACAACAATCCAGTGTATGTTACAACTGTGGAAATGAAGACCACATATCTCGGGATTGTTCCGTAGCAAAACCTAGTTCCACGGGAATAGTGACTCCAAGGGCTGTCCCGGATAAGTCAAAATTAGCGGTTCCTGG
Organism: Panax ginseng; assembly: GCA_020205605.1. Lineage (NCBI taxonomy): Eukaryota > Viridiplantae > Streptophyta > Magnoliopsida > Apiales > Araliaceae > Panax > Panax ginseng. The sequence goes on from CM035132.1 coordinate 5,880,896, forward strand.
AAGGGCGTTTGTTGTGATCGGTCGAATCGCGAGGAACGAACGAAGGTATTACGGATTAGTTAAATATAAATTCTTGCGAAGTTTATACCTTACTAAATAATCTGTTCTACCTGCAGATTCTTTTATCTCTCTTGCTTTACGCTTCAACGTTTGAACTTGACTACGGAGAAATTAGACTTTTACCTATTTATGGAGACTCTGTTAGAGAAACTTTTATTACATCCGTTGTTTAGAAATCTTGCTTGATTCAGTTGGCACTATCACATTACCCGTTAACCTTATTTCTATAGAGATATTTGTTTTTGATGTGATTTTAAGGTTAACTACTCATCATGCCAAAATTGATTGCTTTCGTTAGGTTATTAGTTTTCATATTCTTAAGCAAACCGTTATTCAATTCAAGCAATCAAACCATTGAAGTCAAACTCTTTCATATTAAATTATAAAGCCATTTGTTTATTGAAAAACGAATGTCAAGCTTTCTTAGTCCATGTTATGGATTTGAATAAAGACACGCCGATTTGAATAATATTCTGTTGTTATTGATTTTTCCCGACGTATTTCTGAAGAATTTCTTCGCTTACTCCCAAAGTTCGATATTAAATTTTGTATCGACTTTGAACCCCAGACAAAACTCATTTCTAAAATCTCATATCAAATGGCTCCTATTGAACTTCGTGAGTTAAAACCCAATCAGTAGAAGTTGATACAAGAGCCTCTATCTGGTGACTTCTGTTGATGGGGATGCACCGAAGCCGACTCTTTGTAGGGACGCCATATTTTTGTGCAGTAGAAACCGATAGGTGCCATTGTGAGGTGCTTATGGTTGAAGCACCATGAGAGTCACGATTTTGAATGATATTTCTATCGTTAATAAATTTTCTAACGTAATCCTCGATGACTTCCTAGCTTTACCCCAGAAGCGAGAAATCGAATTTTGTATTGACCTCAAGACAAAACCTATTTCCTAAAACCTCGATATTTCTTTAACTAAATGAACGTATCATGCGCCAAAAACGTTGGCTCGAAGTATTGAAGATTATGATCGTACCATTTAATATTATCGTGGAAGAAATGAACGTGGTAGCCGACGGGTTGAGTAGAAGATCGTATGCGTTTACAAGTGCGATGTTGATAACACAAAGACTCATCTCAGATAACTTACAAATGATGAAGATAGAGTTAAAGGCTCTAGGGACTCACGTGATGATATAAAAGTAGAATCGACTTTAATCGATAAAGTAAAACCGCCGCCAAGTTACACAAGAAGTCGATGCATATGAAGAAGGAGGTGCAAGAAGTTGGTATTCCAAAAGCGAGAATCGGCGATGTGAGGAAAGCTCAAACCTTTGATTTATTATTCCATTTGAAATTCTCGATCGAATAGAATCGTGGCCTATAGACTCGCTTTACTACCAAGTATGTTCATGTGTTTCATAACGTTTTTCACGTATCGTTACGTAAATATGTGGACGAATTCAACCACGTCATTTAGTTAGAACAGGACGAGATAACCAAGACTTAATATACGAGGAGGTACTGCCAAGATCTTGGATAGAAAGAGCCTGGCCCCATGTAAATCGAGGTTATACCATAAGTTAAAGTTTTGTGGAGAAACCATGCTATTGAGGAAATGACCGGGAGTTGGAAACGAAATGAAAGCGAGGTATTCTCATCTTTTCAAACACAGTACATATGTCAATTTCGAGGACGAAATTTCATAAGGAGGGGAGGTTGTAAGACCCCAAATAATTAATAAATGAAATTTAATTTTTTCTATTTATTATTTTGAAATAGTAAAGGTTGATTTAATTAATGTGGATAGTTATGGGTAAAATACGCAAGTATTTCAAAATAAGCAAGTGGTTATAAAATATTCATTATTGTCGGGGAATATTTGTTTGGTTGTGGAATATTCATCGTAGGGAATATTCGCATGCGACCAGCCTAGATTTTTGTGGGCCCCATAACTGAAAAGCGATTGGATGAAGAAAATGACAAATATAAGTTGTTTAAAAATAATCACAGTAGTTATTACTGATTTATAATCGTTGGAATACCCTTGGTTAAAACACAAGAATGTCTGGCGTTGTCAGACAAGAAGATTACCAGGTATCGCACCAATTATCGACTTTTACGTAAGAAGGCACTACTCAATAATGGTTACAGAATTATCGCTCAAAGATTTTATTGATTCAATAATTGTCGTGTTGATATTTTATATTGTTGTTGTTTCAATAATTGTCATTACACAAGATTTTTCATTATCGAAGCTAATAATTCATAATATCTGAATAATATTATTAGATAACATTATTGGCAATGTCTAGAAAGTTCTGTCTAAGGAGAAGTTTGGTCACCTAATTGCGCACCAGTAAGGAGAAATCCTTATTGGAAAGCCCCCTCTTTCCAGGGGAACCGTAAGTTGTCAATATTGTGATTCTGTAATATTATTTGTAAATAATTAATTATTGATTCATATGATGAGGAAAATATTGATTTTATGTGGATATAGATGGAGAAATTATTTTTATGTGACAATTATTGAAAATTAAAATTTTATCTTTTTCTGATAAAATAATTCATTTAAATATATTATCATATTTTAATAATATAATAATGATGATATTTTTACAATGAATATGTGATATACGAGTATACGAGAAGAAAGAGTATTTTTGTTGCAATAAATGTTTAAAACATGTTAAATATGTCGGTGGACCCCATTTATTGACTGAAATTTGATTATAGCCTCTAAAATCGCTTGTTTGTGGATTTCGGTCAATTTCTGTTTAGAATTTGGAAAAACTTTCTTCTGCAAAGTTGTAGAGAATTGAATTTCCTATAAAAACTCGCTAGATTCGAATTTTCTGACAAAAGGGCTATTTATTATGAATTATTGAAGTTCAAGCTCAAATAATTGATTTTTGGAAGTTTTAATTATTTATTTTATGAAAAACGTTTTTTTACTTCTTTCTAGAAGGGAGCATGTGGTTTGTATTCAGATTTTCAGATTCTAAGAATGGGCGTAGAAAAATTTTATATATATTATTATTATAATAAATTTTCGCTTTGGTGTTCTAAGCAATTTCTATAAATAAAGGTCTTTAGGTTAGAATTGAAAATCACACGTAAATCAAGTTTTCTCTCTCTATATTATCGAGCGTATTCTTGTGAGTATTTTGAGTATACTTTGAGTATTGCTATACGGTGAAAGTTCAAGATATAGCTTTATATCCAAAGATTCCAGTTAAGTATTTGTTTTCCGAGGTAAGTGGATATTATTTTTTTTTGTAATGATATTATTTCTTCAATATCATTATCTTTGAAATATTGATCTCAAGTTTTTATCAAATTTGGAACTTTTGGTGTTGGGGTTCTTATTCACGATACTACGGACTTTATTCACGATACGGTACTATTCATTACGAATCTGTGACTATTCATCGAAAAATAAAAATTTTCTTTTCAGTCAAAATATCTATTCGGATACTAGTTTTGATTGTATCCATGTTTTGATCATTCTTGAATTTTACACCACTATGATTATTTTTTGAGGTATTTTTGGACGTGGATAAAACAAAGTATTTAATCCTTAATCCTTAATCCTTGTCATTTTGTTTCATTGGATTTGTTTATTTAAAAAATATTTTCATCATCCCTCGCCTTAAATGATGATATTATTGAATATCTTTGGCCCTGTAGTGCAAAGATGAATGATTTATGATGAATATCTTTGGCCAAGAAAGTGCAAAGATGAATGATTTCGATAATACCTTTGGCCCGTAGTGCAAAGATGAATGATTTTTGATGAATATCTTTGACCGTAGTGTCTGCAAAAGATGAGCAGTGTTTAGATGAACATGACTAATCGGGTGAATGTCCTCGGCCTCAGTAGTGCAAGGATGAATATTTGATCTCGAGATATATATTGATTGATGTTACTGAGGATAAAAATAGGCGATGAACTTTAAAATTCATACATAGAAGATAGTAGTTTGCATTCTCTACTTAACTCTTCTAATGAATTATTATTTTCATTGTAATATTGATTTAAAACTTGTTGTCTATTGTATTCTATTATATTTTTCCTCGTTGAAGACTAACGATAATTTTGTTGTATATTATCTTAGTCATAATATTCTTTTTGAAATTTAGTCGAGCTCACCCTTTTCCTTTTTGTTCCATTTTTTCTTCTCGGGAGGCGAGAATATAAGCGAAGACGTAGTCTGGGGTATGGAATGAAAGTTCTAGGGAGAGTTGTTTAGTAGTCCTCACCATTGTTGTAAAATAATGTATCAATAATTATGATGAGGATTTATTTGTATGTGGATATTGTCTAGATGGCAATATCTGTATTTAAACTCACAGTTTTACTATTGTAATAATAAAGTTGTAGTTGTTTCTGTACCGTATATTGACAACTCAGAATGGGTGATGTAGACCTATTTTGGAGGTGTCACAACCAATGTGGTCAATAAGTAACTACCAATATAAAATAAATAATTATAAAACTCAATAACATTATAGAGTAACTAAATAAACACCTTTCAGTATCTAAATACATATTATACAGTAACCAAGATATATGTAATTAGTAGCCAAGATTATAAAAAATATTTTTACATTCATTTTACAACCATAATAATCAGTAATGACTTTGTTACAAATTAAAGACTAACAGGTGTATAAAGGTAACCAATGTAGTTAATCAGTAACCATCAATATAAAAAAATCAGTATAAAACACAATAATATTATGTAGTAACCATGGTAATATTACACAGTAAACAAGTCAGCATTATAAACTAACCAAATTCAGATTAGACAAGAACTCAACATATATTTACATAAGATCCATAACATAAAACATATTTGACAAAGATTTTTACAAAGAAAAACAAATAATATAAAAATATCAATATGTACTTAAAGGTGTATTGGTTACTATTAGTCCAAACATCAAATTTGGTGTATTGGTTACTATTCGTCCATGTAACCAATACAATGTAGTCAATAAGTAACATCCAATATAAATGAAACAATTACAAAAGAATATAACATTATAATTTTACACAATAACCAGGTCAGCTCCGAAATAATTGATTTTTGGAAGTTTTAATTATTTATTTTATGAAAAACGTTTTTTTACTTCTTAGAAGGAGCATGTGGTTTGTATTCGATTTTCAGATTCTAAGAATGGGCGTAGAAAATTTTTATATATATTATTATTATAATAAATTTTCTCTTTGGTGTTCTAAGCAATTCCTATAAATAGGTGCTTAGGTTAGAATTGAAAATCACACCGTAAAATCAAGTTTTCTCTCTATATTATCGAGCGTATTCTTGTGAGTATTTTGAGTATACTTTGAGTATTGCTATACGGTGAAAGTTCAAGATATAGCCTATATCCAAAGATTCCGGTTAAGTATTGTTTTTTCCGAGGTAAGGGATATTATTTTTTTTTGTAATGATATTATTTCTTCAATATCATTATCTTTGAAATATTGATCTCAAGTTTTTATCAAATTTGGAACTTTTGGTGTTGGAGTTCTTATTCACGATACTAAGACTATTATTCACGATATGGTACTATTCACTTAATACTAAGACTATTCATCGAAAAATAAAAATTTTCTTTTCGTCAAAATATCTATTCGGATACTAGTTTTGATTGTATCCATGTTTTGATCATTCTTGAATTTTACACCACTATGATTATTTTTGAGGTATTTTTGGGCGTGGATAAAACAAAGTACTTAATCCTTAATCCTTAATCCTTGTCATTTTGTTTCACTGGATTTGTTTATTTAAAAAAATATTTTTCATCATCCTCAGTCTTAAATGATGATATTATTGAATATCTTTGGCCTGTAGTGCAAAGATGAATGATTTATGATGAATATCTTTGGCCAGTAGTGCAAAGATGAATGATTTCTGATAATACCTTTGGCCCGTAGTGCAAAGATGAATGATTTTTGATGAATATCTTTGACCCGTAGTGCAAAGATGAACAGGTGTTTAGATGAACATGACCAACTGGTGAATGTCCTTGGCCTGTAGTGCAAGGATGAATATTTGATCTCAGATATATATTGATTGATGTTACAGGGATAAAAATAGACGATGAACTTTAAAATTCATACATAGAAGATAGTAGTTTGCATTCTCTACTTAACTCTTCTAATGAATTATTATTTTCATTGCATGAATATTGATTTAAAACTTGTTGTCTATTGTATTCTATTATATTTTTCCTGTTGAAGACTAACGATAATTTTGTTGTATATTATCTTAGTCATAATATTCTTCTATTGGGCTAATGAGCTCACCCTTTTCCTTTTTGTTCCATTTTTCTTCTCGTGAGGCGAGAATATAGCGAAAGATTTAGTCTGGGGGTATGGAATGAAAGTTCTAGGAGAGTTGTTTAGTAGTCCTCACCATTGTTGTAAAATAATGTATCAATAATTATGATGAGGATTTATTTGTATGTGGATATTATTCAGATGGCAATATCTCGTATTTAAACTCACAGTTTTACTATTGTAATAATAAAGTTGTAGTAGTTTTTGCATCAGTATATCGACAACTCGAATGGGTGATGTAGACCTATTTTGGAGGTGTCACAACCAATGTGGTCAATAAGTAACTACCAATATAAAATAAATAATTATAAAACTCAATAACATTATAGAAAGTAACTAAATAAACACCTTTCAAAGATCTAAATACATATTATACAAGAATCAAGATATATGTAATTAGTAGCTAAGATTATAAAAATATTTTTACATTCATTTTACAACCATAATAATCAAGAATGACTTTGTTACAAATTAAAGACTAACAGTGTATAAAGGTAACCAATGTAGTTAATCAAGAACCATCAATATAAAAAATCAAAGATAAAACACAATAATATTATGTAAGAACCATGGTAATATTACACAAAGAACAAGTCAAGATTATAAACTAACCAAATTCAGATTAGACAAGAATCAACATATATTTACATAAGATCCATAACATAAAACATATTTGACAAAGATTTTACAAAGAAAAAACAAATAATATAAAAAATATCAATATATACTTTTTAAAGGTGTATTAGTTACTATTAGTCCAAACATCAAATTTGGTGTATTGGTTACTATTCGTCCATGTAACCAATACAATGTAGTCAATAAGTAACATCCAATATAAATGAAATAATTACAAAAGAATATAACATTATAATTTTACACAATAACCAGGTCAGCACTATTGAGTAACCATTATAATTTTACATAGTAACAATCAGCATTAGACAGTAACCAATATAATGTAAAACAGTATCCAGGTCAGTATTAGTCAGTAACCATTATAATTTTACACATCAACCAACTTAGCAATATTCAGTAACCATATAATGTTACACAGTAACCAAATCAGCATTAATCAGTAACCAAAAATAACCAGTAAAAATAGGGTTTTCCTTGCATTTTACAATAAAAAACAACCAAAGATAATTTATTTGTTACCAACTAAAGGCGAGACTTTTGTAAGAATGTAACCAATTTGGCTAACAAGTAACCAAAGAATATAAAAAAACATAAGTAGAAGTGTACATTAATACGCTTCAAAGAATAATCTGAAGAACCAATTAATCACTGCGCAGTAATTAAGTTTGTATTATTCAAGAACAAGTCAAAGCATGAGTCACTAAATAATATTTTTACACAAAGAACCAAGTCAAGACATTATAATAATTTTATACAAAGAACCAATTTAGAATTAATCAATAACCATTATAGTGTTACACAAGAAACAAGTCAAGATTTGTCAAGAACTCAATATAATATTACATAAGAACTAAATCAAGATTAGTCAAGAAACAAGTCAAGATTAATTAGTAATATTATGCAAGAACCAAAATAGCATTAACAAGAACTAAGACATCATTAGACTAAGATAATGTTACACAAGAACCAATACAAAATAATCAATAACCAAACCAACATTAGACAAAGAACCAATTTATATAACCTTAGTAACCATAATATAAAACATGTTTTCAAATACATTTTGCAAAGCACAACATCAAAGATTCAAACTTTGTGACAATTTAAGTTCGAAAACTTAAGAAAGATAATCAATTTAGCAATTCAGTAGTAACTATAAGTATCTATATGTTTATAAGTTTTAAACTTACATACCACGAAGATTTGAATCGAAGTCGATGTTGATTTTGTATTCAACAATCATCGCAACAATGTTTTTGGTTATCGATCTTGAAGTGGCGTTGATTTTGTATGCTTATTTTCGATCTTACTGATTAAATCGCGACAACAGCTTTTCTTCTTAGAGATGCAAGATTATGCAAGTAGCCAGTGTGTCACGACGAAAAGCTTTGTCTTCTCCGATCTCGATGGTGTGTCGCGAATTCCTCCACTACTTACCAACAACTCCCTGCATTCCTCTCTCGCTTTACTCCTCCCTATCTCTCCGTAGTGGATTCCACCGAAAACTCCCACCGCCATCGCCGGTGCATCCGCCGAACCACTTAGCTCTTCCAACCAATTTCAAAATTTGGATTTCTCCAGATCAAAATTGCATGTTTTGTTCGATCGCTTGATTTTAGGAGTGGTTAGTTGCATATAGGAGAGTCTCAGAATCGACGATACTGCGATTTTTAAGAACTTTATATTGTGTTGTTTTATTTTTATAATTATGTTGTGTGTGTTTTATTTTTGTAATTACTTTTTAAATGTTATATATTAGTGTTAAGGACCCTTACATTTTTTGTTAACCAGATAGATAGAAAAATAAACGGAGGGTGTATTTAATTGTCTCGGTTGAACATTAATCTAAAATTTAGTTTGGGGTGCAAAGGCGAAAAGTTTGGGGATGAAAAAGTGGATTTTAGTCTAACTATGACCTAATATGAGAATAATGCCAAAGGAGCCAATGGGACCAGTGAAATAATGTTGATGATGTGTTTCTTTTTCAAATAATAATAGATGTTAATTACTAGAGTAGATTGGTTTCCAATCTTAGTGAATTTTATATATAAATTAATTAAGAGACGCTTTAACTTGTAGTTTCTCTTTTCATGATCCACATCTAATCTTAGATGAAAGAAAATAGAAATTATTGTTTTTTATTTTCATTTGTTTTTTCCGTAAGACAAACTTCCACTTAACATAATATTTTAATCCTTTTAAGTTTAGTGTTGGACACTATAAAATATTTTAATAAACTATATGCAAGAAAAGAATGATATATGCATTTCTTAATAGTTAATATGAAAAAACAAAACAAAACTAAAGTATTTACCTTAAATATATATTCAAAAAAGACCCAATATAAATTTTACTTTGAGTAAAATACAGTGACATCCACTTTAAAACACCCACCCTCCTTCTAATTTTTTAAGTAATGATTAGTATTCTTACAAGTTTTTAAGGTTGACTAAATAGATAAAATTATATATTTATCCTTGTATGTTATCAAATTTTAATTTATGAATAATATATATATATATATATATATATATATATATATATATATATATATATATATGTGTGTGTGTGTGTTTAATTATCCTTTTTAATACAATACATTTTAGTTATAGTTTTATTTGTAATTAAGACTATCTCATTCAAATAATATAATTTAATTAACACATATTGTTGGATACGTGATACAAATATTAAGAATTTTAAATTAAATTATTAATGGAGGTTTTCTAATTAAAATGATTGAATATGTTGATAGTTTAGTTTTTGATGCGTTTAACAACAAAATTATTATTTGAATTGTTACTTTCATATTATAATTTTTATATGTTAAATTTTCTTGAGTATATATCAAAATTTGGGATGTTTGTGATTTTAATTATATTTTTTAGTATACAATCGGTGTTATTTTTATACAATATTGAATAAAAATATATATTAATATTTATTACTACCTCTATCTTATTAAAAAATAATGTATTTTTTTAGTAATAACATTTGTCGTTTTTATTATAAATAATTATGTTTAAAAGTTATTTATGTTTAGTTTAATATTTGAGAAAAATAATTAATATAATTTTTTATGAATAATAAATTTCGTTATTTAATAATAAGTTTATTTTACGTAAATTTTAATATTTAGGAAAAATAATTATATTTGCTTTAATTTGTACTTTTATGCTTATTAAAATTTTACTTTTTAATTATAAAAAATATATTTAAATGTATATTATATAAATTTTAATTTTTAAAAAATTTAATTAATAAAAAGTGTATGATTTTATTTTTTTAATAAAATAAATATTTATTATTTTTTGAGAAATATGACCATGAGACAGCACATTGTTTATGCTCTTGAGTTGTCGAACTTAATTTTCACAAACAAAATGTGTTAATAAAACGCGGGTCTATATTTCGACTAGTCATAAAGGAGGAGCTATGTTACACTTTTGCGTGAGGATAAAACGACTTCGTTTTGCATAAATAAAAACACTTTCTTCCACGTTATGTATAGAATGATATTTTTATAATTTCTCAAAATAATACTCCATTATAATAAATAGATGCCTCATATAAGAGCTTAAGACAACCTTCACCTACCGAGCTCGATTGTGCAGAATAGGATCAAATTAAGTTGGAGTTGATGTTAAAAATGGAGTACTTGTCTTAATGTGATAGCAAATTCATAGAAGTGTCGGTAGTTTTGCTCAACAGATGGACATTAAATATTATCATATTAATTCTCGGCCTGATCGGTCAGACAAACACCAGAAAAAATTCTCGCAACAACCCTTAGGTTATCCCAAAGGGAAATTAACATCTACTATCATATAACTCGAACAATGGTATCACCTGTTGATCAGTAAACTTTTTTATTCATATCTTCACCACCACCACCACCACCACCACCACCGCCGTTACAGTTTCTGGCTTTCAAATATGTGGTGGTAGCCCTTGATCCTACACGATCAATCAAGATCTAGACTTTTTTTCATGGTTTCGTAAACCAGATATGTAATGCTTGCTGCTGGTACAACTTTGAGAAGATTTGGAAAAAGTCCCTTATAGAAACCTCTTAAACCCTCGTGCTGTAGAGTTCTCCTAAATACATCCGACATTCCAGAATACGCAGCAGTTGAACTAGAACGTTGAGCTTGCATTCTGAAAAGCCAGAAAAGCAAGATTAACATCAACAATAGACAAGAAGCAAACTCTTTCCTACAAAGCAAAAGAAACCATTATTTCCAATAAAACTACATAAGTAATACCTTGTTCTAATAACCTGCAATGGATAAACACATGTTGCCCCAAGTGCTCCTGAAATTGTCCCACAACCCAGTTGCACAAATGGGCCAGGTTCTGCAGAAAATACAAGTTTTATCTCATGATATATCTATGTCAAGAAACTTTGTACAAACAGCCAAGAAAACATGGGTGTAGACATATAAGTGATCATACCACCATCACTCAGAATATATGTCCTCGACATATCTTTCAAGGTTTCATATGCAGCTAAATCGATGCCAGCGTAAGGGATAATCCCGAGCAGAGATGGTACAATCCCTCTGTAGAAGGCCCGAGGTCCCTCATGAACCAATATATCCTTCGATAGTTTTCCCAAGCTTGGAACCTTCCCATTCTCACATATGCAAGTTTGTAACCGAGTTTTCACAAGATCCATAGGATAGATGACAGTTTGTGCCACTGCCCCTGCCATACCACCAGCAATAAGCCTCCCAGAAGTCCCAATATCATCCTTGGCTTCCCCGTTAACATTTCCAATGAAATTTTTTAACATTTCATATGTGTAGAACTTGATGGCACTCTCAGGTGCAACTTTCAAAACGTTTAACCCATTACCTCGGAAAAATCCCAAGAGACCACCTTCCTTCCATATATTTTTAACTGCAGGAAGAATAGATGCTCGAGTTGTCTGAATTTGCAACACAACCTTAAGGCGATCAAGAGGAGCCGTTGCAGTACGAGAAGCAGCTCCTGCGACTCCGCCAGCAATCAAATACTTGCTAGCATGAACCTGCTTACTGATGCCGGCAGGAATGACAGCTTGTTCTCCGATATCTACAAGATAAACTCTTTCCCAGTACTGATAGATGTTCTCAATAGTAGCTTCGTGGGGGTAGAGTAGAAGAAAATCTCTCCACTCCTCAAAAGTGATAATTCCATTATTATCCTTGTCAACATGCTCCACAAAGCGTGCTAGTTCTTCATCATCCATTTCTATCCCTGCAAAAGAAAAACTGCCGCAGCTTATAAGATGAAGACAACTCGTTAAAGAGGACTTGATGGCTTGAACATACTTGCAATAAATATTCACAGCGGGGAGAAATTAAGATTTTTAAAGAAAATATAATAATGCAAATTATGTGAGTAAGTAATGTGTAGATTAACTACAAAACAACATAATTTAAGAGTCACAGTTAAAGCTTAATAAAGCAAGTCCACAAAAATATTGATGCGACAAAAGACCTATAAGGAACTTTAATCAATTACAAACTAACACAAAATTCATAACTGGAAAGTGGCAAGTTAGGAGCTGACACTTTTGTTTTAGCTAAATTAGCTGAAATAACTGAACAGGGGAAGCAAGTATAAAATTTGGTGTTTTCAAGGTTTAAGAAAAGAACCTTCAAAATGGGAGACATAAGAAAGAGCTGCTCAAAGGCTCACTTTGTAAATCACTGGAGAAGTAATCAGGAGAGTTGAAGATGGTGAAAAATACTCTAAAGTACAGGTTTGAGACCTTGCGACAAAGTGGCACCACCAAATTTGATCGTATAACATGATGCAACACAAAACCAACAAAGTTTTTCCAAATAAAGAAATGGCTGAAATGAAAACAATAATAAATTTTATTCAAACTCAAATTATGAGCTATAGACGCATTTGAAAACCAAGAAACAAGTCACATTTCTCGATTCCTTGAAAAAAAGGGAAAAGGACAAACAAACAAGTCAAATTTGTCAATACAAGTTTGTAACACTCATTAGTTCTGCATCATCTGCAAGATTTTTCAAAATAAATTTAATTTAGATAAAAACGACGTATACAATCTTGTCACAATGGATTGGGCTCCCTACAAAAAAAAAAATATAATAATATTATATAAAATAAAAAACCGTCCTAATTTGATCATCTAATTTGTCTTTCATAATACCAATTTTCAAAAGAAAAAAAATGAAAGAGTATTTCATAGCAAGTTTCCTTGTTTGGGTACATTATTAGGAGTTGAAGAGAGGAAGGGAGGAAAGGGGAGCCATCAATGAATCTCCATGGTTTGGTTTGATGAAAAGAATAGGGTAGGGAAAAGTAAGACTCCTGGGGAGACAAACTAGAGTCTAGATAAGACAGCAAAAAGATAAAGAAGATAAATTTGTGGATTGCAAACCAAGAATACTTTCTAGCAACAAAGCAAAAAGCTTCACTCAAATAATATTGCAACTCTATTAGATTAAGCTTCAGTCAAAAAATAATTCTAACTCTATTCAATCACACTTGTAGGCAAAGATAAGGAAGAAGATCTCCCCTCCATTTCCCGCAACTCCTATTTAAAAGACCTAATGCCAAAAAAAGCATCACTGATTCTTCTAAAGTAATAATTTAATATATGCTCTGAAAGAATAAGCAGGTCCAGTAACTATTCTTCATAACACTAGACTTAACTCCTTTTAGTTATGTGTTTCCTCTAACGAGAATACTAATATTTTCCGCTCACCAAGGGGTAAACTAGCTATTATGGTCGTTCTGCTAAAGTACATATCCCACATATGCCTTGGTCTTGTTTATCCAAACTATAGCTCCCTGAGGACAAAAAAAGGATTAGACCAAATAACAATGAAGCAAATTTAAATCTAAGCATCTCACTGCCAAAACCATGGTAGAAAGTTGCTTTGTAGTCTATGATCTATGACTAGAGCCTGAAAGATAAAACATTTTTTTTCTTAGTTTGCAAACAATTTTTAAATTTTATATTGTGCTTGAAATAATATTTGGAAGGGAATACATAAGTTCTGCTAGAGTTTCTCTAAACGATTACCAGGTTACCAAAGTTTAGTTTTAAGCCAAGCATTAATGTGTGATAGAGAGGGAAAGACCTCTTGCACCAGAATTTTTTGTTATTATTTTAGGTTTTAAACCCAAGGTATTAAAGGTAAATCTGTTATATGTAAATAATGGCCACAGTTCCCTGCCTGGGTTATTTTTCAGGTTAAGTAATGTTATTTGGTAGACATTAGCCTCGACTCGAGAGTAACATTTTTAGTCAAACAGTAGCCTTCTAAGCCTAGTAGAATTAGTGTTACCCGATACTCTCATTAACCTAGCAAACAATGTCCTGGTACTTGCATACTGAAACATGGTACTCTTAATTACCAATACTCAAAGTTTAGTGTACTGAAATATTCTTTTGTTATTTTACCTATAATCGCAAAAATATCGATATTATAACTTAGTATTGGATGCTCAAACATTACATTTATTCATTATTCATAAAACAATCAACTTATTGATTCAACTAAAAATCTTCTACAAACTTAAGTTTATTACATTTAGATTCTAAGAAAATTCCTAACTATAAGAACTTATATAAAGATACCCTAACATAACACGTTTTAAGTGCGTAGCCGTATTCATACCAACATACCAACAGCCTAATGCTATTTCTATAAACTCCTAATCTGATACTGTAGTGAATAGGTATTATAAAGGTTATGTGAAGATTTTGATCCGGGTAAAATTTATCATGAGCTCACTAAAAGATTCTTGAGAAATTCCTAGATTTTTTCTGGTTCGACTTCTTTTCTTTTTGAAATGCAATCTGATCTGTAACCATATAAACTTCAATACAGTGAATCCCTTCTCTCAATTGTAAAGCATACCAATATGTTCCTAACTGTGATGTGCAGTAAAAATTATTAAAAAAAACCTTTCTTATAATATTTTATAGATAATTTAGCCCCAAGTACAAGATCTAAATCAGTAACATAGAGGTTATTCCTCAAGGCCACCGCCATATATCCCGAACATTGGCTTTAACCCTTCTTCTAACTATACTAACTACTTGTTCACGAATTTAGTGATCTACCTTCAAACACTATCAATTGAAACTGAACAGAAAGAGAACCTGTTGCATTGAGTGAGTATAAGAGAAGCCCTACTGGACACAGTCAAAATCCATTATAAAGTGTAATCATGATTATACCTATAGGCTATCAATAAGATTCATGAATCATGACAGGTGCTTATCACAACTATGATTACATTTCTGCATATTTCAGTATACAGCTGTCCATTACATTCCTTCCAGTTATACAAGGAAAGTAACATCCCACAGTTATAGCTCTACTCAACCTCACCAGTTCGGTCCTGCTAAATGAATCCTGTTTCATCTTTTGGTATAGCTTAGGAAATATCTTTTATCAATAACTGTTTATTGCAACTTAGAAATACAGGTGATGATGAACTTTGCAATTATAATGCAAAAGCTCAATTAAAGTGTCCCTTAATAGTCTTATACTGAACTGAACTATCCAATCCATCAAATTAAAGAAATTGGAAATCATGAAATATAGCAAGGGGAATTGTGGTATACCAGCCTTAACAAGCGCATCCCAAAGCTCCTCAGGCAAAATGCATCCGTTATGCTCGACATCAATTGCTTGAAAAATCCTATAAAGCTCCAGCTCCTTGTCATCCATGTACCTCCTAAACTCGTGATAATCCACCCTCCCGTCTTTATTTGCATCGCAAACCCTCAACAAATCCTTGGCATACTTATACTCCGCAGGAATTTGAAGCGCGGATAGCCCCGCCTCGATCTGTGCGTAATCCAAATGCCCCGCATTTGCCCCATCAAAAAAATTAAACAGGCTCCTAATCCTAGCCTCTCTCTCCTCTTTGGTCTCTCTCAAAGCCAATAGCACGTGATCCATAGACACCGGTCCCGGCTTCTTCACCGGATTACAACACCCTGAGCGCTGCTGCTCAGACGATGGCTGCCGGTGGTCCTCAGCGGCCTGATTAACCCTTGACATTCTTCTAGAAAAAGCTACTCAATTTTTCTCAAATCATGGATGGAGAAGATTAAGAAAAAAAAACCAAACAGATCTATGGAAAAAGATGAATAATATATAGATACAAGAACAATTTGTATTGTATCTATAGAAGAATTGGATTCGGGAAATTTGTAACGCGAACAGTAGAAAGGGAGGGAATAAAAAAGGGATCTTCCTTTCCTTTCCTTATTTAGAGAGAAAGAAGTACAATGTCTGGTTTCAGACGAAAGAGTGATTGGATAACAGAAACGAAAGCGTGGAGAGAGAAAATGGGTTTAGGCGTAAATAGGTCCGAAAATAGAGGAGATTAAATGGGTTTAGGCGTAAATAGGTCAGAAAATAGAGGAGATTATGGTCCTTCACACGCACGCACGCACGCACGCACGCACCGCTTCTGCCCTACCATAATGGAGATTATGGAGTTAGCTAGCTACCATTTCCACCCTCCAGGAATTTAAGAGTCTACTGTCACAAACAAAACCGCTCACGTATATGTGAACGATAATAGTATTATTTGGAATTTAAACTCTCTATGTAAATTGATCATCCCAAATTAAGTTACCTTTCACGTTTTTACTGCACTGAACCAGACCAGACAGAAAGCCAGCCCTAATAAATTTTCTTGTACGATTTGAATTTTGTTAAACCCTCCCTCGCCTGTTTGGGGCAAACCCCATATCAAGTAAGGAAGTAGTAATACGAATTCCTACTTTCAACTTTTACAAGTTAGAACAGCTACATAGTTTCGGAGTAGCACAAGCCAAAAGTCAAAGTTCCGTTCAACTCTAGTTCAAATTTAATTAATTACCAATAATAATATATTTACGGAGTATTTCTAATTGAAGTTTGATTTCCACCTTCCAGGAAATGTTGATATAAAAACAACATCCACCAAATCTATTATATATACTAAATCACAATACATGACCCACAATAAATTGACATATGTCGTTCTATAAAATTGACACATTTCCATCTTAATTAATGCTTTTTTTTTGCTCTTGACAAAAATACCCTTAACAATGACTTATTTTTATCTTTAAAAATAAAAATTCATGTGAATATTTATTTTTATCTTTAAAATAATAATTTTTTAGTAACTGATATTTTTTAAAGTAGTTCAAGAAATCAACTATTACATTATCAAATTAATTTACATGAATTGAAATTGTAATTTTCACTAATTGATTAGTAAAAAAATCTAAACTGAGTTTTTTTTATGGGATACTGGAAGTATAATTAATTTTGTTATGAAACTTGAAATTAGTTTAATTATTTTATTAAAATGGAATGAACAATTTACGTGAGTTCATATAAGGTTGTGCTGATGTGGTAAGATTTTGAATGGAATCTATCTATTATTTATTATCTATTATCTCATTATCTCTGATAAGACTATTGAATGACATGTGCTTTTCCCACATTGTAACACATATTTCTATATAATTAATGTGCATCCCACACTAATTTAATTATATTACAACATAATATTATACCATTTATAATTATATTACAACATAATATTATTATGTTTAAAACATTTAAAACAATTATATCCTAAAATGATTACTTTTCTAATATTATACCATTCACAATTATACCATACGTTATATCATACATGTATGGTATAATATTATAATATACGTATATAACAAAATAACTACCTATCTAAATTGTGCGGATATTATCATTACTAATTTAATTATATTACAAAGATAATATTATACCATTTATAATTATATTTAAAACAATATTAAAATAACAAATAATATCAATCATAACTTACTATATGTTTATTTTATAATCTCATAAATCACTATTATCTCAATCTTAACGGTTTTTATATTATTATTATTATTATTTTGATTTTATATTCCCTAAATCACTACAAAATCTAAATTATTCGATAATGTTAAGCTCGCTTCTAATATTATCATTACTAAATTAATTATTAACTTTTAAAATCACTACTTTTTAATTCCAAAATAATATTTTAAATTTATAATCCACTAAATCACTACAAATCTAAATTATTTTGGTAATGTCAACTGTTCTGATATTATCATTTCTAATTTAATTATTATCTCCTAAAAACACTATTTTTTAATCCCAAATTAATATTTTAATCTTATAATCCCCTAAATCACTACAAATCTAAAATTTTCTAATAATGTTAATTGTTCTAATATTAGCATTACTAAATTAATTATTATCTCCTAAAATCGCTATTTTTTTAATCCTAAATTAATATTTTGAATTTATAATCCAATAAATCACTACAAATCTAAAATGTTTTAGTAATGTCAATTGTTACGATATTATCCTTTTAATTTAATTATAATATCCTAAAATCACTATTTTTTAATCCCAAATTAATATTTTTATTTTATAATCCCTAAAATCCACTACTTTTCTAAACTATTACTAATTTAATTATGTTAAAACATAATTATTGTATCCTAAAATAATTACTTTTTAATATTATAACATTCATAATTATACCATACATTATATCATACATATATGGTATAATATTATAATACACGTATATAATAAAATCACTACCGGGTAAAATGTGCGAGATATTATCATTACTAATTTAATTATATTACAACATAATATTATACCATTTATAATTATATTACAAAATAATATTATACAATTAAAATATTTAAAATAAAATTAAAATAACAAATAATATATATCATAAGTTACTATGTTGATTTTATAATCCACTAAATCACTACTTTTTTAATCTAAACGATTCAGTAAGACCCCAACTTATTATAAATGAAATTTAATTTTCTATTTATTATTTTGAAATAGTAAGGGTTGATTTGATTAATGTGGATAGTTATGGGTAAAATACATAAATATTTCAAATAAGCAAGTGGTTATAGAATATTCGTTTGGTCGTGGAATATTAAAGATCGCTTGAGAATATTAAATGACGACGTAGCGTTAACCGTGTGTGGACCCCATAACTGAAAGCGATTGGATGAAGAAAAGCGACAAATATAAGTTGTTTAAAAATAATTCACAGTAGTTATTCACAGATTATCTTGTTAAAATACTAAATTGGTTAAAAAACACAAGAAGATACGGTATTGCACCAATTATTGATTCTTAAGTAAGAAGACACTACTCAATAATGGTTACAAAGTAATTCTTGCTCGATTATTTTATTTTATTGATTTAATAATTCTTTGCGTTGATATTTTATATTCTTTGTTGTTTCAATAATTGTCATTACACGTATTTTCATTATCGAAGCAATAATAATTCATATTATCTAATAATATTATTAGATAACATTATTAGCAATGTCTAGAAAGTTACATCAAAGGAGAGGTTTGGTCACCTAATTGCTGCCAAGATAAGGAGAAATTCTTATCGAAAGCCCTCTTTCCTGGCTATGCGGTTGTCAATATTGTGATCTCGTAATATTATTTGTGAATAATTAATTATTGATTCATATGATGAGGAAAATATTGATTTTATGTGGATATAGATGGAGAAATTTTTAATGTGACAATTGTTGAAAATTGAAATTTTATCTTTTTTCGATAAAATAATTCATTTAAATATATTATTATATTTTAATAATATAATAATGATGATATTTTTACGATGAATGTGGGATATATGAGTATATGTGGAGGAGGAGTATTTTTGTTACCAAAAATATTTAAAGCATGTTTTATGTGTTAAATTGGACCCCATTTCTTGAATTCGAAATTTGATTATAGCTTTTAAAATCGCCTGTTTGTGGATTTCGGACAATTTTCATTTGGAATTTGGAAAAACTTTCTTTCCGTAAAGTTGTAGAGAATTGAATTTCCTATAAAAATTCATGAGAGATTGAATTTTCCGATAAAATGGCTATTTATTATGAATTATTGAAGTTAGAGACTTCAAATAATTATTTTTGGAAGTTTAAAATATTTTAAGTAACAAAAAGTTTTTTTTTATTTTGGTGTGTTTCACATGTGTGTGGAAGGAGCTGAATTCAGATTCTTAGTGCGTAGGAAGTTGTGGAAAAAATAATAATATTATTAAATTAAATTTTACTAACTGCTTTTTGGTGTTCTAAAGCATTTTCCTATAAATAGGGTGCTTGGGTTAGAATTGAAAATCACACTAAACTGAAGTTTTCTCTCTATATTATCGAACGTATTCTTGTGAGTATTTTGAGTATTATTCATACTACGGTGCAAGTTCAAGTCATGCTTTATATCCAAGGTTTCAAATTTAAAAGACCGATCTTTTGAGGTAAGGGATATTATTTTTTTGTAATGATATTATTTCTTCAATATCATTATCTTTGAAATATTGATATGAAATTTTTATCAAATTTGAAACTTTTGGTGTCTGAGTTACTTATTCACGATATCAAGACTATCCACGATACAACACTTATTCACGAATACTAAGACTATTCATCGAAAAATGAAAATTTTCCTTTTCGTCTAAAATATCTATTGTGGATACTAGCTTTGATTGTATCCATGTTTTGATCATTCTTGAATTTTACACCATTATGATTATTTTTGAGGTATTTTTGGACATGGATAAAACAAAGTACGAATCCTTAATCCTTAATCCTTGTCTCATTTTGTTTCTTTGGATTCGTTTCTTTAAAAATATTTTTATCATCCTCTCATCCTAAATGATGATATTATTGAATATCTTTGGCACGTAGTGCAAAGATGAATGATTTCGATGAATATCTTTGGCCCGTAGTGCAAAGATGAGCATGATGTTTAGATAAACATGACTAATGATGAATATCTTTGGCTGTTGTGCAAAGATAAATATTTGATTCGAGATATATATTGATTGATGTTACTGGGGATAAAAGATAGAGCGATGAACTTTTAAATTCATATATAGAAGATAGTAGTTTGCATTCTCTACTTAACTCTTCTAATGAATTATTATTTTCATTGCGAATATTGATTTAAAACTTGTTGTCTATTGTATTCTATTAGATTTTTCCTCGTTGAAGACTAACGATAATTTGTTGTATATTATCTTAGTCATAATATTCTTTATTGGGCTAGTTGAGCTCACCCTTTTCCTTTTTGTTCCATTTTTCTTCTCGGGAGGCGAGAATGTGGCAGTCTTAGTCGTGGTATGGAATGAAGGTTCTAGAGAGAGTTGTTTAGTAGTCCTCACCATTTTGTAAAATAATATATAAATAATTGTGATGAGGATTTATTTGGGTATAGATATTGTCTCAGAAGATAATATTTGTAATTAAACTCACAGCTTTTCTTGTTGTAATAATAAAGTTGTAGTTGTTTACGCATCATGTATTGACAACTCAGAATGGGTGATGTATACCTATTTTGGGGGCGTCCACGGTTGGTATCGAGCTTTAGGATATGATCTCTGGCGGAGATCGGGGAATAGAACCAGGAGGGAGAGACGAGTAAATCTTTTCGCTAGTGTGTCCTACCTAAGCTTATTTGTTAGTTGGTCAGTATATAGGGATATTATGTGATATATTGATTTCCTTAATTAACCCTTGTTTTATGACAGTATTTGAGAATGTCGACTGAGAATATTAACAGTGGAGTAAATGAGACCGTGGAGACGCCTGTACTCACCAACGAGGAGAACGTGCAACAGGCTGGCAATGTTCCTCCTGTGAACAACACCACTGAGCAGATGATGAACGAGGGGATGTTTAGAAGCTTTTTGTAGTTCATGCAAAATCAGACGAGGGAGACTCGTGTTCAAAATACAGGAGGAAATGATAGCAATTCACGGGTTGTCACGTGACGATTCAAAGAGTTGGGACCACCGAATTTTAAGGAAAGCCAGATTCGATCATGGCGGAAACATGGGTCAAGAAAATTACCAAGATATTCGATGTCTTGGGATGCACGGAGAACAGAAGGTTCCATTCGCCACCTTTATGTTTCGTGGCGAAAGCAGATCATGGTGGGAGTCTCATGAAGCGCACTCCATCCACCAAGACTCAAGATGTCTTGGGAAATATTTCAGAAACTATTTAATGACAAATACTTTCACGAAAGTGTTCGTCTATATGAAGGAAGTGGAGTTCATCGATTAGAACAAAACAACATGGCGGTGTCTCAAAGACGAGGCAAAGTTTGCAGAGTTATCTAGGTTTTGCACCTCATTTGGTGGAGAATGAGGAACGTATAGCGTGGATGTTTTCGAGAGGTTTGAAACCCAAGATACGACAATATCTCATTTCTCATAAATTTTTTCTCTATTCAGATGTTGTAAGCAGGCTCAATTATTAGAAGCGAGATAACGAAGTACGGTCAACCGAGGGACCACAATCGAGGATCATCTAGGAGATAGCGATCAACAAAACAACGATAACCACCGGGTGAAAGAAAAGACGGACAAAAATGGTAACCACTCTGGTGGTAATCATGGCCATGAAAAAGAAGAAAGCGAGTCGGGAGGAGATTTTAAAAGAGGAGATTTAACAACGACCGTGTGAAGACGAGCGGTCTTGGCAAAGAATCGGGTTCTAGGAGAAACGACCACCCCATCATATGCTATAAATGCGGAAAAGGGACATATCGGTCAAAGCGCCCATAACAGATTCAAGGTATCTTATAATTGTGGAAAGGAAGGACATATCGCTCGAGAGATTATGCAGTAGCGAAACCTAGTTCATGGGGACGGTGACTCAAAAGACCATCCGAGAAAAGTCAAAGTCAGCGGTTCTGGAAGAAGCGTTTGTTGATCGGTCAAAATGCGAGAACCCAAACGAGGTGATCACGGGTAAGTTTATTTATAAATTCTTGCGAAGTTTATACCTTACTTGATACCGGTCTTTACCCATTCATTTATCTCTCCTGCTTGTGCTCAACGTTTAAACTTGACTCCGGAGAAATTAGACTTTGACCTATCTGTGGAAACTCCGTTGGGAAAAACTTTCATCACATCCACTGTTTATAAATCTTGTTTGATTCAAGTTGGCACCATCACCTTACCTGTTGACCTTATCTCTTTAAAGATACTTGCTTTTGATGTGATTTTAGGAATTGATTGGTTAACTACTCATCATGCCAAAATTGATTATTTTCGTAAGGTTGTTAGTTTTCATATTCCTAACCAACCTGTTGTATAAATTCAAGCAACTAAACCATTAAAATCAATCACTGTCATATCTAATCATAAAGCTATTCGTTTATTGAAAAACGGATGTCAAGCTTTCTTAGCCCATGTTATGGATTTGAATAAAGACACGTCAAATTTGAATAATATTCCTGTTGTTATTGACTTTCCGACGTATTTCAAGAAGAACTTGGCCTACACCCCGTAGCGTGAAGTTGAATTCTTTATTGATCTTGAACCGGTACAAAGCCCATTTCTAAAACCCCATATCGAATGGCTCTATTGAACTTCAAGAGTTAAAAGTCCAACTACGGGGAGTTGTTGGACATCGATTTCATTAAATCTAGTACATCTCCCTGGGGTGCTCCTATTTTATTAAGTAAAGAAGAAAAAAGACGGGAGTATGCGACTTTGTATTGACTATCGGGAATTGAACCATGTCACTATCAAGAATAGGTATCCTCTACCTCGTATTGATGACTTGTTTGACCCGATTCTGAAGGGCACAATTTTTTCAAAGATCGATCTTCGTTCGGATATCATCGGTGAAGATTAGAGGCGAGGATATTCCAAAGACTACCTTTAGAAACTCCGAGACGGGCATTATGAATTCTTAGTCATGTCTTTTGGATTGACTAATGCTCCTGCTGGCTTTCATGGATATGATGAATCGAGTATTCAAGGAATATTTGGATCAATTCGTTGTTGTCTTTATTGATGACATCCTCATATATTCCAAAAGTCGTGAAGATCATGAGCACCATTTGAAGTTCGGTACTCCAAAGGCTTCGTGAAAACAAGCTTTATGCCAAGTTGAAGAAATGCGAGTTCGGCGAGGAAGTAGCATTCCTTGGGCACGCGTGGTGTCGAAACATGGAGTATCTGTTGATCCGTGAAGATTAAAGCAATACAAAGTTAGAGCAAGCGAAAGTCGGTGGATCAAGACGTAGCTTTTGGGCTTAAATTTGGTTATTATTGGAGATTCGTGGAAAGGTTTTCTCGAATTGCTACTCAATTAACCCAGCTAACTCGGAAGGATACAAAATTCGTTTGGAGCGAAGAATGCGAGAAGAGTTTCCAAGAGCTTAAGAGGAGACTTTTTTGACTTTGTTAACAATACCATCTGGTACAAATGGATTTGTTATCTACAACGATGCTTCAAGCAAAGGGTTAGGATGTGTTCTCATGCAACGTGGGAAAGTCATAGCCTATGCCTCGTGACAACTTAAAGAGTATGAGAGGAATTATCCTACTCATGATCTAGAGTTAGCGTGATCGTTTCGCACTAAAGATCTGGAGGCACTATCTATATGGGGAGAAAGTGGAGATATATTCAGACCATAAAAGCCTCAAATATTTCTTCACGCAAAAGGAACTCAACTTGCGGCAACGACGTTGGCTCGAGTTGTTGAAAGATTACGACCACACTATTCAATACCATCTTGGAAAAGCGAATGTGGTAGCTGGCGCGTTGAGTAGAAGATCATATGCAGGAATGAGTGCGATGATGTCAAGTATACACATAGAGCCAACTTTAATAGAAAAAGTTAAGGTTCTTTCGAGCCACCGGCACGGAGGTGATGCGTATGAAGAAAGAAATACAAGAAGGTGCTATTAGGAAGCAAGAATTGATGAAGAAGGAATACTTGAGTCCACTCCTGGACTTTGTGTTCCTAACGACTACGATTTAAAGTACAAGATTATGATGGAGGCACACAATACACCATTTACAATCCATCTGGAAGTACTAAAATGTATCGTGATCTTCTTGACATACATTTTGGTGGAACAATATGAAGAGATATTGCAAAGTTTATCTCGATGTGTTTAACTTGTCAGCGTGTAAAGGCGGAGCATCTAGTACCTAAGGGTCCGTTGCAACCACTTGAGATTCCGAAATGGAAGTGGGAACACATTACCATGGATTTTGTTACGGGTCTTTCTACGGTTTCTCAAGGCATCAATGCCATTGGGTTATTGTTGATTGATTAACCAAATCGCTTCATTTCTTGCCGACACGGACTTATTCCCTTGAAGCGTCTTGCTAGTATATATGTAGATGAGATTGTGAGGTTGCATGGCATGCCAGTATCCATAGTTTCGGATCGTGACCCAAGATTCACTTCAAGATTTTGGGTTAGCTTGCAAAAAGCTATGGGCACGGATTTACAATTCAGTTCGGCATACCATCCTCAAACGGAAGAACAATCAGAGAGGACTATTCAAACTCTTGAAGATCTATTAAGACTCTGTGTCCTAGACTTTAAGGGCAGTTGGGATAAGTATTTACCATTGGTGGATTCTCCTACAACGACAGTTATCAGACAAGTATAGGTGTGGCTCCATTTGAAGCATTATATGGACGAAAGTGTCGCTCTCCAATATGTTGGGACGAGGTGGGTGAAGCAACATTGTTGGGACCCGAAAGTTAAGACGTATGATATCACCGAAAAGATCCAAATGATTCAATAACGTATACAAAGCGGCACAAGATCGACAAAAGAGTTATGCGGATCTTCATCGAAAGGACGTGGAATTTAGTATGGGGATCATGTATTGTTGCGAGTTGCTTCCATGGAAGGAGTTACAAGATTTGGAAAGAGAGGAAAGCTCAATCCACGATTTATTGGTCCATTTCAAATTCTTGACCAAGTAAGAAATGTAGCCTATAGACTCGAGTTACCTCCGAGTATATCTCGTGTTCATAATGTGTTTCACATATCTGTACTTTGTAAATATGTGAAAGACCCGAACCACGTTATTGAGTTAGAACCGGACGAGATAGCCGAAGACTTAACGTATGAGGAGGTACCTGTTAAGATCTTGGATAGAAAGGAGCATGTCCTATGCACGAAGGTCATACCACAAGTTAAAGTTTTGTGGAGGAACCATGCTATTGAAGAAATGACCTGGGAGTTGGAAACGGAAATGAAAGCGAGGTATCCTCACCTTTTCGAAACACCAGATACGTACGTCAATTTTGAGGACGAAATTTCATAAGGAGAGGAGGTTGTAAGACCCCAACTTATTATAAATGAAATTTAATTTCCTCTATTTATTATTTTGAAATAGTAAGGGTTGATTTGATTAATGTGGATAGTTATGGGTAAAATACACAAATATTTCAAATAAGCAAGTGGTTATAGAATATTCATTTGGTTGAGGAATATTAAATGCTTTCAGAATATTAATATTTAACGGTAGCACCATGTGTGGGCCCCATGTGGAAAAGCGATTGGATGAAGAAAATGACAAATATAAGTTGTTTAAAAATAATTGGCAGTAGTTATTCTTTGTGGCGCCCCAAAATAGGTCCATTCCATCCAACCCATTCTCGAGTCGCCAAATACATGGTACGAAATAACTACAACTTTATTATTACAATAGAAAGCGTGAGTTTAAATATAGATATTGCCATCTAGATAATATCCACATACAAATAAATCCTCATCATAATTATTGATATATTATTTTACAACAATGGTGAGGACTACTAAACAACTCTCCCTAGAACTTTCATTCCATACCCCGAGCTACGTCTTCTCGCTTATATTCTCGCCTCACGAGAAGAAAAATGGAACAAAAAGGAAAAGGGTGAGCTCGACTAGCCCGATAGAAGAATATTATGACTAAGATAATATACAACAAATTATCGTTAGTCTTCAACAGGGAAAAATATAATAGAATACAATAGACAACAAGTTTTAAATCAATATTCGCAGCGGAAATAATAATTCATTAGAAGAGTTAAGTAGAGAATGCAAACTACTATCTTCTATGTATGAATTTTAAAGTTCATCGTCTATTTTTTTTTATCCCTGTAACATCAATCAATATATATCTGGGATCAAATATTCATCCTCGCACTGACCAGCCAAGCGAGGACATTCACGATTAGTCATGTTCATCTAAACACTGTTCATCTTTTGACTACTGGGCCAAAGATATTCATCGAAATCATTCATCTTTGCACTACAGCCAAAGATATTCATCGAAATTATTCATCTTGCTTTACTGGGCCAAAGATATTCAATAATATCATCATTTAGGATGAGGATGATAAAAATATTTTTTAAAGGCGAATCCATTGAAACAAAATGACAAGGATTAAGGATTAAGGATTCGTACTTTGTTTTATCCACGTCCAAAAAATACCTCAAAATAATCATAGTGGTGTAAAATTGAGAATGATCAAAAACATGGATACAATCAAAGTTTAGTATCCGAATAGATATTTTGGAAAAAAAGAAATTTTTTATTTTTCGATGAATAAGGCCGTATTCGTGAATAGTCAGTATCGTGAATAAAGGCCAGATATCGTGAATAATAACTCCGACACCAAAAGATAGAAATTTCAAAAAAAAACATCTTCACGCTTTCGTGAATAGACTCGTGAATAATAACTTCGTGAATAGTAACTCATGAATAAGAACTCATGAATAAGTAACCCGACATGAAAAAGTTTCAAATTTGATAAAAAGTTCCAACTAATATTTCAAAGATAATGATATTGAAGAAATAATATCATTTGAGAAGAAAATAACATCCCTTACCTCGAAAGACAAGATTTCTAAGTAAAAACAGGATATAAGCTATGACTTGAACTTGCACCGTATAGCAATACTCAAAGTATACTCAAAATACTCACAAGAATACGCTCGATAATATAGAGAGAAAACTTGATTTAGCGGTGTGATTTTCAATTCTAACCCAAGACTATTTATGAAAATTGCTTAGAACACCAAAAGCGAAAATTTAATATAATATTAATATATTTAATAAATTCTCTACGCCCATCTAGACAATCTGATCTCACCATCAACACATGTTAAAGATGCCCAAAAACATTTAAAAACGTTTTCTTATTTAAATTATTTTAAACTTCCAAAAATCAATTATTTGAGCTTGAACTTCAATAATTCACAATAAATAGCCCTTTTGCCAGAAAATTCAAATCTTTT
The DNA here is from genome assembly GCA_020205605.1 of Panax ginseng. Taxonomy (NCBI): domain Eukaryota; kingdom Viridiplantae; phylum Streptophyta; class Magnoliopsida; order Apiales; family Araliaceae; genus Panax; species Panax ginseng. The sequence goes on from CM035132.1 coordinate 5,909,032, forward strand.
GATTTTTATAGGAAATTCAATTCTCTACAACTTTACAGAAGAAAGTTTTTCCAAATTCCAAACAAAAATTGACCGAAATTCACAAACGGGCGATTTTACAGGCTATAATCAAATTTCGGTCAATAATTGTGTCCACCAACACACAAAATATGTGTTAAACATTTAATGCCACAAAAATACTCTTCCTCCTCATATACTCATATATCCCACATTCATTATAAAAATATCACCATTAATATATTATTAAAATAATATATTTAAATGAATTATTTTATCAGAAAAAAATAAAATATTAATTTTCAACAATTGTCACATTAAAAAATTTTTCCATCTATATCCACATAAAATTAATATTTTTCTCATCATATAAATCAATAATTAATTATTCACAAATAATATTACAGAATCACAATCTTGTGACCAAAGTAGTTCCAGGAAAGAGGGCTTTCAATAAGAATTTCTCTTCTTGGCTAGCGTATGATTAGGTGACCAAACCTCTCCTTGAGCAGAACTTTCTAGACATTGCCAATAATGTTATCTAATAATATTATTAGGATAATATGAATTATTGGTTCGATAATGAAAAATCTTGTGTAATAACAATTATTGAAACAACAAAGAATATAAAATATCAACGCAAAGAATTATTGAATCAATAAAATAAAATCTTGATAAATAATTATCGTAACCATTATTGAGTAGTGCCTTCACGTAGAATCAATAATTGGTGCAATACTGGTGCTTCATGCGATAATAGCGTAGACATTGTGTTTTAACCGGGTATTCCAACGATAGTAAAGCGGTAACAATTACGCCGTTATTTTTAAATAACTTATATTTGTCGTTTTCTTCCTCCAATCGCTTTTTCGTTATGGGGCCCACACATGGTTCTGCGGCGTCGCATTTAATATTCACAAGCATCTGAATATTCCACGACCAAACGAATATTCTACGATAATAATGAATATTATATCACCACTGCTTATTTAAAATATTTTGCGTTTTACCCATAACTAACCACATTAATCAAATCCACCCTTACTATTTCAAAATAATAAATAAAGGAAATTCCTTTTTATTTAAAAATTTTTGGGTCTTCTTACGATTCAATTAATATTGTTAAAATACTCGGTGGTTAAAACACAAGAAGACACTGCAGTATTGCACCAATTATTGATTCTTACGTTAGAAAGCCTTTACTCAATAATGGTTACAAGAATTACTATTTAATATTTTATTTTATTGATTTAATAATTCTTTGAGTTGATATTTTTTATATTGCGTTTCAATAATCATTATTACACAGTATTTTCATTATCGAAGCAATAATTCATATTATCTCGAATAATATTATTAGATAACATTCTTGGCAATGTCTAGAAAGTTCATCAAAGGAGAGGTTTGGTCACCTAATTGCTAGCAAGAAGGAGAAATTCTTATTGGAAAGCCCCTCTTTCCTGAAAACCGCGGTTGTCAATATTGTGATTTCGTAATATTATTTATGAATAATTAATTATTGATTCATATGATGAGAAAAATATTGATTTTATGTGGATATAGATGGAGAAATTTTTAATGTGACAATTGTTGAAAATTGAAATTTTATCTTTTTACGATAAAATAATTCATTTAAATATATTATTATATTTTAATAATATAATAATGATGATATTTTACAATGAATGTGGGATATATGAGTATATGTGGAGGAGTATTTTTGTTACCAAAAATATTTAAAGCATGTTTTATGTGTCGGTGGACCCCATTTCTTAACCGAAATTTGATTATAGCCTTTAAAATCGCTTAGTTCAGGAATTTTGGGCAATTTACATTTAGAATTTGGAAAACTTTCTTCTCAGAAGTTGTAGAGAATTGAATTTCCTATAAAAACTCCCTTAGATTCAATTTTACGATAAAATGGCTATTTATTATGATATTGAAGTTCAAGTCTCAAATAATTAATTTTGGAAGTTTAAAATATTTTAAGTAACAAAAACGCGTTTTTTTATTTTGTGTGTTTCACATGTGTGTGGAAGGAGCTGAATTCAGATTCTTGGTGCGTAGGAAGTTGTGGAAAAAATAATAATATTATTAAATTAAATTTTTCGCTTTGGTGTTCTAAGCATTTTCCTATAAATAGGTGCTTAGGTTATAATTAAAAATCACACCGTAAACTCAAGTTTTCTCTCTATATTATCGAGCGTATTCTTGTGAGTATTTTGAGTATTGCTATACTATGCAAGTTCAAGTCATAGCCTTTATATCCGGTTTCAAATTTAAAAGTATCGATCTTTCGAGGTAAGGGATATTATTTTTTTTGTAATGATATTATTTCTTCAATATCATTATGATGAAATATTGATCGAAGTTTTTATCAAATTTGAAACTTTTGGTGTCTGAGTTACTTATTCACGTATACTGACTATCCACGATATTTACATTATTCATGAATACTAAGACTATTCATCGAAAAATAAAAATTTTCCCTTTTCGTCTAAAATATCTATTATGGATACTAGCTTTAATTGTATCCATGTTTTGATCATTCTTGAATTTTACACCACTATGATTATTTTTGAAGTATTTTTGGACATGGATAAAACAAAGTACGAATCCTTAATCCTTAATCCTTGTCATTTTGTTTCACTGGATTCGTTTCTTTAAAAATATTTTTTATCATCCTCAGTCCTAAATGATGATATTATTGAATATCTTTGGCCTGTAGTGCAAAGATGAATAATTTCTGATGAATATCTTTGGCCCGTAGTGCAAAGATGAGCAGTGTTTAGATAAACATGATTAATCGATGAATATCTTTGGCTTGTAGTGCAAAGATAAATATTTGATTCCGAGATATATATTGATTGATGTTACTGAGGATAAAAGATAGAGCGATGAACTTTTAAATTCATATATAGAAGATAGTAGTTTGCATTTTCTACTTAACTTTTCTAATGAATTATTATTTCATCATGTAATATTGATTTAAAACTTGTTGTTCATTGTATTCTATTAGATTTTTTTCTCGTTGAAGACTAACGATAATTTATTGTATATTATCTTAGTCATAATATTTTTTCTTGGGCTAGTTGAGCTAACCCTTTTCCTTTTTGTTCCATTTTTCTTCTCGAGGAGGCGAGAATGTAGCGAAGTACTTAGTCGGGGTATGGAATGTAGGTTTACAGAGAGTTGTTTAGTAGTCCTCACCATTTTTGTAAAATAATGTATAAATAATTGTGATGAGAATTTATTTGGGTATAGATATTGTCTAGAAGATAATATTTGTAATTAAACTCATAGTTTTCTTGTTGTAATAATAAAGTTGTAGTTGTTTACGTACCATGTATTGACAACTCGAGAATGGGTGATGTATACCTATTTGGGGGCCACACGATTTTTATATTATCATAACGTAATTATTATCTTCTAAAATTATTACTTTTTAATCCTACATTATTATTTTGATTTTATAATCCCTCAATCACTATACATCTAAATTGTTCTAATAATGTTAAGCTGTTCTAATATTATCATTACTAAATTAATTATTATTGTAAGACCCTCAACTTATTATTTAATAAAATTAAATTTCCTCTATTTATTATCTTGAAATAGTAAGGGTTGATTTGATTAATGTGGTAAGTTATGGGTAAAATGCGTAATTATTTCAAACAAAGCAAGTGGTTTTAAAATATTCATTGTTGACGGAGAATATTCGTTTGGTCGTGGAATATTTTACTTTGTCGGGGAATATTAAATGCGACCACAAGCATTCTTGTGTGGGCCCCATAACTGGAAAGCGATTGGATGAAGAAAACGACAAGAATAAGTTGGTTATAAATAATGGCGTAGTTGTTACCGTTAATACTGTTAGAATACCCGGTGGTTAAAACACAAGAAAGACACCAGATTACACCAATTATTGAAGTACGAATCCTTAACCTCTCGTTCTTTTGTTTCTTTGGATTCATTTTACGTAAAATATTTTTCATCATCCTCGGCCTTAATTTTTTAATCCCAAATTAATATTTTAAATGTATAACCCTCTAAATCACTACAAATCTAAACTATTTTGGTAATGTAAATTTGTTATGATATTATACTTTTTAATTTAATTATTATCTCCTAAAATCACTACTTTATGATATTATCATTCTTGAAAGCTATTATCATTACTCTCCGTTATTTATCCAAATTTTCTTATCAAATATCCGACCAATCCCCTTGCAGCAATTGTTGATATCACATATCCTAATTTATTGAAAAAATTTGAGAATGGCTTTTATTTCCAAGACCAAGCCATCCTTGCTCCTACACTTGATGTTATAAATAAGGTGAACGAATATGTGATGTATTTATGGCCAGGTTATGAAATACCATATCTAAGATGTCCTATGTAAGGTTGATGAAAACTCAAATAGTTATGAAGGCATTTACACCCTATAATTTTTGTAATAGCATTACATCTTCTGGAATGTCAAACCACAAGATAACGTTGAAGATTAGGATTCCTGTAATGTTGCTCCGAAATATAGATCAGTGATTTGGTTTGTGCAATGTCACGAGATTAATAGTAACTCAATTGGGAAAACATTTGATAGAAGCAAAAGTAATTTCAGTCAGCAATTTTGGACACAAAGTTTTCATACCTCGCTTGGTCTTAACACAGTCAAAAATTAGATTACCTTTAAAATTCCAACAAAGACAATTTCCTTTGGTTGTTTGCTTTTTTATGACAATTAATAAGAGTCATGGGCAATCTCTCTCACATGTTGGACTGTATCTGTCACGTCAATTTTAGCCATGACCAATTGTATGTAGCAGTATCAAGAGTTACAAGCAAGAGTGGAGTAAAATATTAATTTGTGACAAAGATGGACAAACATACAATACTACAAAGAATGTAGTTTTCCAGAAAGTTTTTCACAATTTAATGTATAAAGGTTTGACTATTTCTGGCTATTATTATCTTTTTTTGCTTTCATTATTAGTGTAAACCCTGATTATTTTATTATTATATCTCATGAAATTTTTACTATAATGTATTTGAATCTTTTTAGGTAAATCTATGATTTGTATTTACAAAGCTATCTCGATCGAGCCAAATTCCACTTGTAAAGACAAAAATAAACCGACAAACTCTCAACACTACCCCTAACGAAATTGTTTAGTTTTTATGTATATTCATTTTTTTGTTTGTATATATATATATTCATGTATAACCATTGAAAAACTTTTAAATAAGAGTATAATAGGTTTGTCTTTTACTTTTTGGATGATGAGTATTTGAAATTCTATGTAAGTGCATTTCATATGTGTTTTACTCTAATTCTTTTCATTTTATTTAATATAGGAGCTAAATTCCTTTATGTTTTGTTAGTTTTCAATCCGATAAACACTGAATTTTTAGTTAAGTGTGAGATTTTTTTTTTTTTATCTAAAGGCAATACTATTTCCTATAAAAGAGTTGTGGAAAGATAATTATTTATTTGGTTGATAGTTTATGCAATGTTGAAATCAACTATTAAGTATGTCTAAATTCTTATATTTCACTATTGTCCAGATTTCTATCGCAAATATTTATAAGATTGCAACAACTGTTAAAAAGATCATTTAAGTGCTAATTTTTGTTTGTGTGAATATATTGCACATTCAATAAATATAACTGGATTGAAGACCTAAACTGGAAGAAGCTTAAATGTGATAATTCTAGTACCTATGGTTCAATGGTAATGTGACAATGAATTTGGTGTATACAGTTCTTGGTAGAGTTAAATTTTTGTTGGCACGCTTCTTGCATTATTTGGTGCATCATGGATTTTATTCGCTTAAAGACAACAAAATTTTGCGCCTACAATTCTAAATACTGTTGAAAGTGCAAAGGAGTTATATGAAGACCTTCAGATTATGGGACATTGCATTCAATAGGAGGGGATATAGCTTCATTTTGTGGACTATATCCCACGGTGTTTATATTTATGGCTTCTTCATTTATTGCATTCTATTATATGGATTGTGGCTTTGCACGATTTGTTAAGTACTAGCATCCGGTAAATCATTTTCATTATCATTAATATTTTTTTTTATATTATGGTAATACTGTGAGTGCCTATACAATTGTCAAAAATTGATAAAAAAAAAAAAAAAACTAATGAGGTATGTATTCGTTCTTTAACTATAACATTGTGTTATGTATGACACGGTGCTATACTGCTATGTTTTTGGACATGGTGTTTGTTTGACATGAAGATCCAATATAATTATTAATTCGTGCTTTTCGGTTTTACGCATGTAACATGTGCTTTCCTTCATGTCCGATGACTAAATCGAGACATTCTTTCGTTGTTTTCCCTTTTCGTTTGGATGTTAGAATTCGGGTGCAAGTAATTAGCGTATACGAGACATGGACTCTTCAAAATGCATCAAGTACATGTGTCAGATATTTGAGGCTTGGTGAGATTTGTGTAATGTGTAACAGACTTCAAATATACCACTAACAATCATATCAATATAACAATTCGATGGCATTGTGCATGGCACTTTCTAAATATTTCTTAGTGCTTTAGAATGAAAGAGTTACCCATTTTTAACCATATTTGTTACATTATAAACATTTTTATCAAGACATTAATATATATATATATATACACACACACACACACACAACTGTTATGTAATGTTCTGGGGTTTAGTGATCAGATTAATTATATATTTGGATATGTATTTGCATTATAAAATTTTATGCAACACTATATAACATATGCTATTAAAATTTGATAATCACACAACAATCTACCATCTTCTTATTATATTTTAATTTATTAATTACATGTATAAATTTATTATTAACAAAATGATTAATCCTGCCGCAAAAGCAGCGGGTTTGTATCTAGTTAAATATAAAAACACATGTTCCATACGCACAATCAACTCCAAACTTTGAACTCGGGATCCATGGTAGCCACCTAATGCAAAAAGACCATGAAATGAAATACTACTCACTAACATTATTTATGCTTATACATCCATCATTATATGCATTAATTACATGATTAAAATGTGGAAAATCGAGCCCTATTTATTCATAGCCATCCTTTCTCGGCCTCCTAATCGATGACCATAGCCATCGCCATACCCCTTCAAATTTCAAACAAAAGTGGGCTTTATTGTCTTCCCATGCATCTCGCAAAATCAAATTAAGCACCAACAGAATATACTATACATACAATGTCCGCAAAAGAGTTCGAAGTTTACGTAAATTTAGGAATGATATCATTTATACCAATCCAAGGAATTACGATACAAATCCACTTGTTCAATGTCATCAAAAGGGCTACTTTCCGCCACATCCAGTATCATCAACAAAAAAAAGAAACATGTATTCGATGTCTTTGTTTTGCCAAACAAGTGCATGATCAATGTCGATACTCCAACAATTTTTGGAAACAAATTCCAAATAACAGTCATCGTGACCATTATTGAGTAGTGGCTTCTTCACGTAAGAATCAATAATTGGTGCAATACCGCGGTGCCATCTTGTGCAATAACGCAGATATCGTGTGTTTTAACCACCGGGTATTCCAACGATGTAAACGGTAAGAATAACGCCTGTAGTTATTTTAAATAACTTATATTTGTCGTTTTCTTCCTCCAATCGCTTTTTCGTTATGGGCTCACACACGGTCATTACGCCGTCAATTTAATATTCTCCAAAAGCATTTAATATTCCACGACCAAACGAATATTCTCTCGACAATAATGAATATTATATCACCACTGCTTATTTAAAATATTTAGCATTTTACCCATAACTAACCACATTAATCAAATCCACCCTTACTATTTCAAAATAATAAATAAAGGAAATTCCTTTTTATTTAAAAATTTTTGGGGTCTTACGATTCATGAATTAATCTTTGTTAAAATACTTCTGGTGGTTAAAACACAAGAAGACACTCAGTATTGCACCAATTATTGATTCTTACGTTAGAAGGCACTACTCAATAATGGTTACGATGAATTCTTTGCTTAATATTTTATTTTATTGATTTAATAATTCTTTGAGTTGATATTTTATATGCGTTTCAATAATTGTCATTACATACGAGATTTTCATTATCGAAGCAATAATTCATATTATCGAATAATATTATTAGATAACATTCTTGGCAATGTCTAGAAAGTTTCATCAAAGGAGAGGTTTGGTCACCTAATTCGCTGCCAAGAAGTGAGAAATTCTTATTCGAAAGCCCTCTTTCTCGAAAACCGCACTGGTTGTCAATATTGTGATTACGTAATATTATTTGTGAATAATTAATTATTGATTCATATGATGAGAAAAATATTGATTTTATGTGGATATAGATGGAGAAATTTTTTAATGTGACAATTGTTGAAAATTGAAATTTTATCTTTTTCTGATAAAATAATTCATTTAAATATATTATTATATTTTAATAATATAATAATGATGATATTTTTACAATGAATGTGGGATATATGAGTATATGTGGAGGAGTATTTTTGTTACCAAAAATATTTAAAGCATGTTTTATGTGTCGGTGGACCCCATTTCTTGACTGAAATTTGATTATAGCCTTTAAAATCGCCCGTTTGTGAATTTCGGGCAATTTCTGTTTAGAATTTGGAAAAACTTTCTTCTGTAAAGTTGTAGAGAATTGAATTTCCTATAAAAACTCCCGAGATTCGAATTTTCTGATAAAATGGCTATTTATTATGATATTGAAGTTCCGAAGCTCCGAAATAATTAATTTTTGGAAGTTTAAAATATTTTAAGTAACAAAAACGTTTTTTTTTATTTTTGTGTGTTTCACATGTGTGTGGAAGGAGCTGAATTCAGATTCTTGGTGCGTAGGAAGTTGTGGAAAAAAAATAATAATATTATTAAATTAAATTTTTTCGCTTTGGTGTTAAGCATTTTCCTATAAATAAGTGCTTAGGTTATAATTAAAAATCACACCGGCTGAATCAAGTTTTCTCTATATTATCGAGCGTATTCTTGTGAGTATTTTGAGTATTGCTATACTGATTGCAAGTTCAAGTCATAGCTTTATATCCAGGTGTTTCAAATTTAAAAGTACTGATCTTTCGAGGTAAGGGATATTATTTTTTTTGTAATGATATTATTTCTTCAATATCATTATGCTGAAATATTGATCTGAAGTTTTTATCAAATTTGAAACTTTTGGTGTCTGAATTCTTATTCACGATATACTGAAGACTATCCACGATATCGATTAATTATTCATGAATACTAAGACTATTCATCGAAAAATAAAAATTTTCCTTTTTCGTCTAAAATATCTATTATGGATACTAGCTTTAATTGTATCCATGTTTTGATCATTCTTGAATTTTACACCACTATGATTATTTTTGAAGTATTTTTGGACATGGATAAAACAAAGTACTTAATCCTTAATCCTTAATCTCTTGTCATTTTGTTTCACTTTGGATTCGTTTCTTTAAAAATATTTTTTATCATCCTCAGTCCTAAATGATGATATTATTGAATATCTTTGGCCTGTAGTGCAAAGATGAATAATTTCTGATGAATATCTTTGGCCCGTAGTGCAAAGATGAACAGGTGTTTAGATAAACATGACCAACTGATGAATATCTTTGGCTTGTAGTGCAAAGATAAATATTTGATTCCAGATATATATTGATTGATGTTACAGGGATAAAAGATAGACGATGAACTTTTAAATTCATATATAGAAGATAGTAGTTTGCATTTTCTACTTAACTTTTCTAATGAATTATTATTTTCGCTGCGAATATTGATTTAAAACTTGTTGTCTATTGTATTCTATTAGATTTTTTCCTGTTGAAGACTAACGATAATTTATTGTATATTATCTTAGTCATAATATTTTTTACTGGGCTAGTTGAGCTAACCCTTTTCCTTTTTGTTCCATTTTTCTTCTCAGGAGGCGAGAATGTAGCGAGTACTAGTCGGGGTATGGAATGTAGGTTCTAGAGAGAGTTGTTTAGTAGTCCTCACCATTTTTGTAAAATAATGTATAAATAATTGTGATGAGAATTTATTTGGGTATAGATATTGTCTAGAAGATAATATTTGTAATTAAACTCATAGTTTTACTGTTGTAATAATAAAGTTGTAGTTGTTTCTGTACCATGTATTGACAACTCAGAATGGGTGATGTATACCTATTTTGGGGGCGTCACACGATTTTTATATTATCATAACGTAATTATTATCTTCTAAAATTATTACTTTTTAATCCTACATTATTATTTTGATTTTATAATCCCCTCAATCACTATACATCTAAATTGTTCTAATAATGTTAACTGTTCTAATATTATCATTACTAAATTAATTATTATTGTAAGACCCCAACTTATTATTTAATAAAATTAAATTTCCTCTATTTATTATCTTGAAATAGTAAGGGTTGATTTGATTAATGTGGTAAGTTATGGGTAAAATGCGTAATTATTTCAAACAAGCAAGTGGTTTTAAAATATTCATTGTTGACGGAGAATATTCGTTTGGTCGTGGAATATTTTTACTGTCGGGGAATATTCGTACGACGGCGCATTCTTGTGTGGGCCCCATAACGGAAAGCGATTGGATGAAGAAAACGACAAGAATAAGTTGGTTATAAATAATGGCGTAGTTGTTACCGTTAATACTGTTAGAATACCCGGTGGTTAAAACACAGTAGCACACGGTATTACACCAATTATTGAAGTACGAATCCTTAACCTCTGTTCTTTTGTTTCACTGGATTCATTTTCTGTAAAATATTTTTCATCATCCTCAGTCTTAATTTTTTTAATCCCAAATTAATATTTTAAATGTATAACCCTCTAAATCACTACAAATCTAAACTATTTTGGTAATGTAAACTGTTATGATATTATACTTTTTAATTTAATTATTATCTCCTAAAATCACTACTTTATGATATTATCATTACTGAGCTATTATCATTACTCTCCGTTATTTATCCAAATTTTCTTATCAAATATCCGACCAATCCCCTTGCAGCAATTGTTGATATCACATATCCTAATTTATTGAAAAAATTTGAGAATGGCTTTTATTTCCAAGACCAAGCCATCCTTGCTCCTACACTTGATGTTATAAATAAGGTGAACGAATATGTGATGTATTTATGGCCAGGTTATGAAATACCATATCTAAGATGTCCTATGTAAGGTTGATGAAAACTCAAATAGTTATGAAGGCATTTACACCCTATAATTTTTGTAATAGCATTACATCTTCTGGAATGTCAAACCACAAGATAACGTTGAAGATTAGGATTCCTGTAATGTTGCTCCGAAATATAGATCAGTGATTTGGTTTGTGCAATGTCACGAGATTAATAGTAACTCAATTGGGAAAACATTTGATAGAAGCAAAAGTAATTTCAGTCAGCAATTTTGGACACAAAGTTTTCATACCTCGCTTGGTCTTAACACCGTCAAAAATTAGATTACCTTTAAAATTCCAACAAAGACAATTTCCTTTGGTTGTTTGCTTTTTTATGACAATTAATAAGAGTCATGGGCAATCTCTCTCACATGTTGGACTGTATCTGTCACGTCCAATTTTAGCCATGACCAATTGTATGTAGCAGTATCAAGAGTTACAAGCAAGAGTGGAGTAAAATATTAATTTGTGACAAAGATGGACAAACATACAATACTACAAAGAATGTAGTTTTCCAGAAAGTTTTTCACAATTTAATGTATAAAGGTTTGACTATTTCTGGCTATTATCTTTTTGCTGCTCATTATTAGTGTAAACCCTGATTATTTTATTATTATATCTCATGAAATTTTTACTATAATGTATTTGAATCTTTTTAGGTAAATCTATGATTTGTATTTACAAAGCTATCTCGATCGAGCCAAATTCCACTTGTAAAGACAAAAATAAACCGACAAACTCTCAACACTACCCCTAACGAAATTGTTTAGTTTTTATGTATATTCATTTTTTTGTTTGTATATATATATATTCATGTATAACCATTGAAAAACTTTTAAATAAGAGTATAATAGGTTTGTCTTTTACTTTTTGGATGACAGTATTTGAAATTCTATGTAAGTGCATTTCATATGTGTTTTACTCTAATTCTTTTCATTTTTATTTAATATAGGAGCTAAATTCCTTTATGTTTTGTTAGTTTTCAATCCGATAAACACCTGAATTTTTAGTTAAGTGTGAGATTTTTTTTTTTATCTCGGGCAATACTATTTCCTATAAAAGAGTTGTGGAAAGATAATTATTTATTTGGTTGATAGTTTATGCAATGTTGAAATCAACTATTAAGTATGTCTAAATTCTTATATTTCACTATTGTCCAGATTTCTATCGCAAATATTTATAAGATTGCAACAACTGTTAAAAAGATCATTTAAGTGCTAATTTTTGTTTGTGTGAATATATTGCACATTCAATAAATATAACTGGATTGAAGACCTAAACTGGAAGAAGCTTAAATGTGATAATTCTAGTACCTATGGTTCAATGGTAATGTGACAATGAATTTGGTGTATACAGTTCTTGGTAGAGTTAAATTTTTGTTGGCATGCTTCTTGCATTATTTCAGGTGCATCATGGATTTTATTCTGCTTAGCACAACAAAATTTTGCGCCCTACAATTCTAAATACTGTTGAAAGTGCAAAGGAGTTATATGAAGACCTTCAGATTATGGGACATTGCATTCAATAGGAGGGGATATAGCTTCATTTTGTGGACTATATCCCACGGTGTTTATATTTATGGCTTCTTCATTTATTGCATTCTATTATATGGATTGTGGCTTTTTGCGATTTGTTAAGTACTAGCATCCAGTAAATCATTTTCATTATCATTAATATTTTTTTTATATTATGGGTATCTTTGTGAGTGCCTATACAATTGTCAAAATTGATAAAAAAAAAAAAAAAACTAATGAGGTATGTATTCGTTCTTTAACTATAACATTGTGTTATGTATGACACGGTCTATATCTTCTTTATGTTTTTGGACATGGTGTTTGTTTGACATGAAGATCCAATATAATTATTAATTCTCGTGCTTTTCAGTTTTCGCATGTAACATGTGCTTTCCCTTCATGTCTGATGACCGAAACTGAGACATTCTTTCGTTGTTTTCCCTTTTCGTTTGGATGTTAGAATTCGGGTGCAAGTAATTAAGCAGATACTGAGAGATGGACTCTTCAAAATGCATCAAGTACATGTGTCAGATATTTGAGGCTTGGTGAGATTTGTGTAATGTGTAACAGACTTCAAATATACCACTAACAATCATATCAATATAACAATTCGATGGCATTGTGCATGGCACTTTCTAAATATTTCTTAGTGCTTTAGAATGAAAGAGTTACCCATTTTTAACCATATTTGTTACATTATAAACATTTTTATCAAGACATTAATATATATATATATACACACACACACACACACACACAACTGTTATGTAATGTTCTGGAGTTTAGTGATCAGATTAATTATATATTTGGATATGTATTTGCACATAAAATTTTTATGCAACACTATATAACATATGCTATTAAAATTTGATAATCACACAACAATCTACCATCTTCTTATTATATTTTAATTTATTAATTACATGTATAAATTTATTATTAACAAAATGATTAATCCTGTCGCAAAGCGCGGGTTTGTATCTAGTTAAATATAAAAACACATGTTCCATATGCACAATCAACTCCAAACTTTGAACTCAGGATCCATGGTAGCCACCTAATGCAAAAGACCATGAAATGAAATACTACTCACTAACATTATTTATGCTTATACATCCATCATTATATGCATTAATTACATGATTAAAATGTGGAAAATCGAGCCCTATTTATTCATAGCCATCCTTTCCTGGCCTCCTAATTGACAGCCATAGCTACTGCCATACCCTTCAGCCCAAACAAAAGTGGGCTTTATTGTCTTCCCATGCATCTGCAAAATCAAATTAAGCACCAACAGAATATACTATACATACAATGTCTGCAAAAGAGTTCTGAGTTTCTGTAAATTTAGGAATGATACTGCTATACCAATCCAAGGAATTCTGATACAAATCCACTTGTTCAATGTCATCAAAAGGGCTACTTTCCTGGCCATCGGTATCATCAACAAAAAAAAGAAACATGTATTCGATGTCTTTGTTTTGCCAAACAAGTGCATGATCAATGTCGACAGCTCCAACAATTTTTGGAAACAAATTCCAAATATTTCACCACTGCATTTACCAGCTTTGTTCCATTTAGTCTTTGATATACTATACTGCATTTAATCGGGTACGAGCTTACTTCATCCGGAGCATGAGAGAGGATTGGTTTTTGGTAATGGCTCTGCAACTAAAATGTAAAAGAGCCCCATAACACAAGTATGTCTTTGGGCGCTGCTGTAATTAGATACCAAAGATAGTCTCCCCATCTGAAATCCTGACAGAACCTGGTTGAGGATAACAGGTGGACATTCCCACAATGTAACCAGCCTCATTTCCTGCTTCCTTTCCTTCTCCATAAGTTGGTATTGATGAGCATATAATTCGTCCATCCTGTATTTTTTTCATCAAACTAGCTAGCCAAAGGAAGCAAGAAGTCTCGATCGGTTGAGGAGGTTAATGCAAGTTGATCAATAAACAGTTATATCTCTGTAATAAAGATCAGTTCAAGAGTACTTATTAATAGCACATGAATCCCAGTAGAAACTAAAGTCGAGAAGATTGACAGGCCTACCTGATCTCCTCCATAAAGAGATGAACCAATCCCCCCTGTATGCTGGTGTGCAACACCATATATGACATCACCGCCAGTTGGTAAACTCACACTTACCCGTCTGGAATCAATGCAAGACTCATAAACCACATATATCAGTGGCACAAGACTCAACATTATACTCAATCCTGCTATTATCTCATTTTGGTGTTGTAAATATTTTGAATTGACAGCAAATCCCATAGATTTGGTAATTAGATAGATTTAGAATATTTGATTGATCATTAATCAAGATTTTTTGGGAAAACAACCCAATCTCAGCTTGTACTTGTATGAATAATGCTAGAGACACAAACTATTCTACAAACATTTTACAAACTGCTGATGTGGCATACTCCATATCAACATATTGTGTGGGGTCGGAGACTACATTAAAACAATTTGTAAATCAATATGCTGAGGTGGAGTATACCACATCAGCAATTTGTAAAATGTTTGTAAAATAGTTTGTGTCTGTAGCATTACTCTACTTGTATATATGCACCTCACCTTTATTCAATGAAAATAAGCCATTGTTTTCTAATACTACTTTAATTCCTAACAGGGTGAGAAAGTGAGATTTAATACTACTCTACAAAAACCACGGAAATTTATTACACTGCGTTTAATGCATCCTAAATTATGTATATATAATTAAAAAAATACAAATTTTATATATTATGAATGAAAAAATATGTCAGAGATAAAAAAAATAAGAGAGAAAAAAGGAATTTAAATATGAGACACAATTTTAAAAGATCAATTATTTTTACTGTTCTTCTTTGATAAAATAGATAATTAAATTTAAATTTTGTTTATTTAAAAATAATGTAGTTAAGTCATAAATACAAATATCTGAAATCTAAATATAATTTATTAAACAATATATTTCGAGATTAAAATGTTGCAAATGTTAGTAAGTGAAGAAACTCGTAATCAGAAAAGTAGAACAAATAATAAATTTTCAACAAGCAAGAAAAGGCGAAAAAGTTACTCAATGATTAATAAATGAAAGATTTTTTTTTCTTGGAACTTTTAGATTTAAATACACTTTTCATTTTCCAATTTATTTTTATTTACCACTTTATATGTGATATTTTGTAATTAAATACAGTACATTGATATTTAACATTTTTTGGCCAAAAAATATTAATGGGACAGACGGAATTAAGCTTATTTGACCCACGTACTATCCATTTTGAGATATCATGCAAGTTAAATAAGGTCAAATTAGCAACCAAATTAACATTTTTCTTGGGCGAAGTGTGCTAAACATAGGGGCGAGACATTTCTAAGAAGAATACAGTACGGTTTCAAATGATAGAGTTTCAGCTCGAAAACTAATTAAAAATAAATAAATAAAAATGTCATATTTTTCAAATTACAAAAAAATCTCAAACATTGTCAACAATACCCAACTACAAAACCTTAAATTTTTGTGAAAACCAATCACAAATTATATCCAAACTTCCAATTTCTCAAATTAAAAAGTTGAAGTTTATTGCTATACAAATTATTAGGTACTATTTTGAAGCAACGACTCCCTCCCAGGGGTGCAAATCCACAATAGCACAATAGGCATATACAAATTATTAGGCGGAGGGGAGGGCTTAGATCATCCGGGGGATGAAGATGAGAAAGAGTTGACTCCCGCGGCCTCTCGGTAGAAGGAGAGAGCCCAGTTTATTGCTTGAGAATTTCCTTCCAGTGGCTGGTTCAAATTCCATACGGATGGTGCTCCCAAGAGAAACCAAGACTTGCATGGTGCTGCCACGGGACATTCTGGTAAGTTGGGGTGCTGGTGGCCTTCTCAACCCTCCTCCAAGAAGAATTGTGCTATACCCTCCGAGAGTCAACCAGTTTAGTTCTAATCTGAGTAGGCTCGTAGGGAAAGCCTTATTCTTCACCAGGAGCTGGTCTAGTACTTCGGGGCAGGGGCGCTCACGTTTTTTTGGCTCCTTCCCCGCCGGATACGATTTTGCATTTATCGACAAATGTTTCATTATTCTAAGTGGAGAATTTCACTAAGACAAGTGGATGCGTTGATGTGCGAAAGCATACTATTGCACTAAACTATTATTTCAAATTTAAAATCTTAAACTGTGCAAAATTAGATTTACAACCATACTTAAATAAAACTTAAAAAATTCTAAAATATATACAAAAATATGATAAATATTAAAAAACTTATAACTTTAAATGGGTGCGATTCCATGTGTAGTTTCTATACCAAAACTGCAACTGCAATCATAAGGAATGCAATTTCTATTAAAAAGTCATAACATGACACAAATTTTGTTGGTGGGATTTATGCAATTTTACGTACAGTTTCGATCTCGATTTTTACTATTCCCTCCCTTTGTTCCATAATAGACGTATTAGAATTGACCATATTTATAATTAATAATTAAAATTTTTATATCACGAAACACAATATTTATAATAAATTTTCTATAATTTATCTCTCAATGTATATTTTAAAATTTATTAATTTTAAAAATAATTAATTTATTAATAAAAATTAAATTAATAAACTTGACGGAGGGAGCATTTCTTAATTCCTAACTAAATGTTAGGGCTCTAAAAATATAGGACGCAAAATGTCAAATACTAATAAAATATGAGATGAAATGTTATACTTTCTCCGTCTCAGGATAAAAGTCTTTATTATTTTGGATAGTCCCATGTTAAATGTCCACTTTCTTTTAATAACCAAATTTTTATACAATTTTTTCTATTATACCCTTGGCATTAAATATATCATACTTTTCTTATTCTAATTCTCTCTCCATATTTAATAAGTATAATTAGTTAAGTGCTGAAAATATTTTGAATTGAAAAGTTAGAAAGTCACTCTCTTACCTATATTGAAAATGATTAATGAAATATTATTATAGATAATTTTGTCATTTTATTTATCTTCTTAATATGCGTAAAAAATCTATCAGCATTTTTATCCGGGACAGAGGGAATATAATTAAATGAGGATAGCATTTAACCCACCCGAACTTTTATTTAGGGGCCCATGGGCCATGGCCATATAGATTGACCAAGTTCAGTTGGAGCAACGCGGCAGTTGATCGTTCAAACATCAATCCAGCTGAGCTATCCTGCCTATCCATCTCTGTTGTGATCTCTTTTTTTCTCTGTCCTCATCTCCCTCCCAAATATGACGCCAAAACAGCGCTTATTCTGTTACTCTCTGCAAACTGAAACGACCAGGGAAGAAAAGAATTATGTGGAAAAAGATTGTGAGCGGGAGACAGAGAGAGAAAATGGAAAAAAAGGAGAGGGCAAAGGAGCGAAGAGAGAAGAGGCGCCAAGAGATCTCCCTCCTCCGCACCATTCCTTATTCCGATCACCAGAAGTAACCTTAATATTCTTATACATGTTTTATTTATGTTTCCTTTTCGCAGTTTGTTTTTAATAAATTATTATGTGCAAAACCCAACACTGGTAGCCCTAATTCCTAAATTCAGATATAAATTTTGTTTAAAAGATCTCTGTATTACCAAATTTAAAGTAAGATATTGGAATCGTGATTTTTTCTATTGTTATGACTTCTTCTAATTCTGATTAGGGATAGATGTTGAAGGTGGCTTATGTTGTCCAAAACTTGCATCCTCTAGCGTTAATATTTTGTTGGACATTCATCTTCTTTTTCTTTTTTGCCTTTCTTTTTTGCTTGCAAGAAAAGCATTAATTGATAGACATGAACGCGAACTCTCTAGTTTCCAAGTTTTGTGTGAAAAGCATAGTTTAGCCAAGCTTTATTGATTCAACCCATAGAGCAACTGGACTTCTAGTGATAATCCTTGGACACTAACCAAAAAACCACCTATGGTCGGGCGGATTCAAGATCTATTCTCAGCAGGGGCATATTTTTTTGGGTTGAAGTTTAGCTAGTTAGAGAGCGAGAATTTGAATACATTATACACCGTTTGTTTAGTGTTTTTAGAATAGTAGTAGTTTAAGTTTTCTTTCTAAGTTTAACTTTTTCATAAATTTACCCTTTTAAGTTTATTAAATTTTATTTTTGCTCCTCTCGCTATACCTATAAAAAAAAGTTGAGCATAGGCAGTGCCCTATTTGCCCTCCACATAGATCCACCGGTGCCTATAGTTATGTTCACTGTAAATTACTATAGTTTTTTTTTTCCCACACAAGTTGAGGATTGAAGTTTTTTCTTTTTCGTTTTTTTGGGTTTGGAAAAAATATCTGGTACATTTGTCCAGATCTAATAGGTGAGCTACCTGGCTGTATACCCTTATGTGAACTACTGCTCTGACATCCAGTGCCCATTTAAACTGATCATAATAGGTCAAATGGACAATGTCCCCGTTTACAATATTGATTTGTTTACGTTCTTAGATGTGCCTATTGCTTACAACCACTTAAATTCTGTTTGGAACTTGGAAAGTTCAGGCCAAAAGAACGGAAAACAAAAGGAGAGTGAAAACTATAATTGATGGATTCTTTTAACAAGTAATTAGACTTAATTTTAACATTAATATTATATTTTTTAAGCAAATATATGGTTGGACTTGAATTAATTTATTTTCCTTTACATTTCTTTTCCCTCACTGAGCTCACTCTATCTGAGTTCCAACCAGAGCATAATTATACTGTCAGTTTTCAATGCATGCTGAACTTTTATCTTAACTTTTTTCTTACGGAAAATATATAGGTGGTGGTCTTCAGAAACTATTGCTATGGTGACTGGGGCGAACAGAGGGATTGGATTTGAGATTGCACTCCAACTTTCTGCGCATGGGGTTACAGTTATTCTGACATCAAGAGAGACAGAAGTTGGTGAAGAAGCAGCGAAGGTATTACAAGAAGGAGGCTTGAACGTGGTCTTCCATCAATTGGATATTCTGGATCCTTCATCTATCGAATCATGTGCTGATTGGGTGCAACAAAAGTATGGTGGTTTAGATATTCTGGTAAGTTAGTCCCTTTTTTTTTCATTACCACCAGTAATAGTTTGTTAGCTGTAAGATTTTTTTTGATTCCTACTATGCAGAACAATTATGTTATGGACTACATCCATAAACTTTTGCAGTTAATGCAATTTTCTTGACTAATTTTTTTTCATGAAATATGGTATTGGATTGGTTAATTACTTAATTTTGGTTCATGCATATGCTAGACATGGGCGAAGCAACAACACTGTTGTGACTCAGTTTATTTTATATATGGTTCGAGAGGTTTACAGAGAAATATTTTTCAAACTAGAAACTGAGTCTTCATAAATTGTGTTACCTATTAGTTATGTCTTCATCACCTGTTACTGACTAGGGTCAAACTTGTGCAGATTAATAATGCAGGGGTTAATTTTAATTCTGCATCAGAAAATTCTGTTGAATTTGCCGAACAGGTTATTGCGACTAACTATTTTGGGACCAAAAATATAATCAAAGCTGTGATCCCATTAATGAGGCCTTCTGCCGCTGGTGCACGTATTGTTAGTGTGAGCTCAAGATTGGGAAGGCTCAATGGCAAGAAAAATGTAAGATTTTTTTTAAAAAAATTACTTTTTCTTTTCCTATGTTCTGTTTTGCCCTTTTTTTTCCCATTTCATTTTGTGTTTCTTTTTTATTCGTCATAGACTAGAGAGAGTGGATCTTTCGGTTAGGATATGATTGAAGGGGAAGTGTAATATTCTGCTTCGTGCATGTCAATTTGGGATCATGGTCCATTAAAGTCCATGTGCTCCACATGCACTCTGTGTCGCAGAGAGGAATTTGGCTGTTATGTAGAAACTACCCGCTTCATGTATGTGCTAAAAATAAAAACTGAATCCTCTATATTGAATGAATATACGAAAGGCAAATGTTGTGCCTACTTTTGCTGTGTAATCTAATGGAAGTTGGTTGGGTGGAATGAAATTTGGGCTTCTTTGTCCAGTAGATGTCGCTGACACATCAGAAACTATTTACTTTCATCTGATGCAGTTTTTAGTGCGGAAAGACTTCTTCCTATGCAATCTCATTTTAAATAGAAACCATTCTGGTAGTATGAATTTCTACCAATGAGAGTATATTTTATGTACATACTTTCAAATCAATTTTGGCCACGTATCTTTCATGTTCAGAAATGTGGCTGATGAAATTCTTCAACATGATAAGAGATTCCCATTCTGACTTGAAAATGTGTTTATGTGCAGATGCATGCAATTCTGCTTTACTTGCTAGTACAATTGTATGGCTAACTAGTCTCTGGAGAATCTGACGATAAATCCAACATACCCTGATCATCTTCATATTAATCTGAACTTCTTTTTGCATTTAGAAATCGTGTAAAAAATGTATGGCTAGTGTAGGAGTCATCAATTTTTTCCTTTTCATGTTATTCCATGCAAATGGCATACATTTCACATTTTCTGATAACGATAAAAATTTGCTCTATTTTGTCAAGAGGATTGGAAATGACACATTAAGACAACAATTAGAAGATGTGGACTCACTGTCAGAGGAACTGATCGATAAGACTGTGAACACTTTTCTTGAACAAGCAAAAGATGGCAGTTGGATTAGTGGTGGATGGCCTCAAACATCAACTGATTATTCAATTTCAAAACTTGCGGTAAATGCTTACACCAGGCTAATGGCAAAGATACTTACGGATAGGCCAGAAGGTTACAAAATATATATCAATTGCTATTGTCCAGGTTGGGTGAAGACTGCCATGACTGGTTGGGCAGGACATATATCTCCTGAGGAAGGGGCCGACACTGCAGTCTGGCTTGCGCTGCTTCCGGACCAGTTTGTGACCGGAATTTTTTTTGCTGAAAGGCGTGAGATCAATTTCTAAATCCAGTTTAATTGAAGATTGATGGTAAGGTTAGCCGGTTCTAAATACATCTCTTTCAATGAGGTCAATTCTGAGTCATCTGATGACACCTGAAAGGGAAAAGGGGGGGGAATGTATACTGCCCAAGAAGCTGTGTTAAGACTGCCTTTTGGATGAAGGGACTAGTTAATTCAACTGCTATAGTTGAGCAACTGATTCCTTTGGCATTGATATGGAAGGGTTGCTGTCCTGTTGATTTTCATCCCTAAGGATAAATCAGACATTTCATGTGAGAGGGAAATTAGCTTTTTCCAAATTTGTTATATTCTTAGATTATTTTAGTTCAAATTTTGTTCCATTCAACTTTTCTTTTGAGAAGGATCATTACAGATTATATAAAGGCAGCATTTTCGTATACATTATACTCGGTCTTGTTCTCTCTCTCTCTCTCTCTCTCTCTCTCTCTCTCTCTCTTTATATATATATATATATATATATATATATATATATATATATATATATATATATATATATATATATATATATATATATATTTCACTTAGCAGATGTTATATATGTCCCGTTTAATGATGTACTAATATTTTATACCCCAATTTTTCTTGATATAATGAAATTGCATCTTCTTTTTTTTTTCTTTTATACTCATCTTTTCTTCTTCTTTTTTTCTTTTTTTCTAATATACTCTTATATATTTTTCACTTATTTTTGCATTTTAATTTTCATATCTTTATTATTTATGGTTTATTTTTTATATTTTGTAGTATATTAATATAGTAGTAAACAATACAAGTTTGTGTGGGGAATAATTTTAATAACAAACCTCCTACTTATCGTGCGTCACTCCTAGGAGTTGGAACCGAATAATTTAAATGATCTTGAAAGGTGTTGATATTTTGGAGAGAATGTTTGGTATAAAGCAAATTTTGTGTATTAGACAAATTTACCATTTTATTTTGTCCCAAAAAAAGTAGGGAAAAAAATGGTTTGCCCAATGTCCAACACTTGTGCCCTATTAATATGAACCCCATCTATTTTTCTCATTTGACGTGTCATAAATATGTACCAAGACTACGTTAATTACCCTATGCTATCCTGGATATCCATTTGATATTTTAGAGTCAACATATGAAATTATAAAATTCAAAATCAGTATGAAACTATTTAATTTCAGTTCAAACAATTGTAATAATTATAAACTAACTTTTATATTTATTATTTTCAAATTTTATATTTTAACCTTTTATTTTGAAAATTTAAAAATTCAAAATAATTCTGAAATAGAGGAGGTATATACTATTCTTTGAGATTATATATATATGGTATGAAACCCAAATATAAGACCCAAAAATAAAAACCTAGCGTATAAAATAGGTACATTATTTTTTGTATGTATCTAAATTACATTTAAAATATTATTTTTATAAAAATTTTAGTTAAAATAAATAATATATATTTTTTAAGAAATATTATAAAAAAAAAAAAAAAAAAATATATAAATCACTAAAAAATATCACAAAAAAATGTCCCCCATGGTGGATATGGAGCAACACATGGCAATTAAATATTTTTGACATTTTTGTGCTTTTTAAGAAAGATATATTGAAGCAAGTCCAAACAGGACAGGATGGATTTCCAACCTCACATAGTCACATGTCACATGCATACAAACATAATCATCTCTCTCTCTCAGTTTCATAAATAAAGAAAGAAAGAAAAAAAAAATAAAGAAAGAAAGAAAGAAAAATGGTGTTTGCAGTCGGACCCATTATCTGGTCTCTGTTCACCTGCATTTCTCCTCTGGCCTTAATTGCATCATCAAAGCCCACAGATCCAATTCCAACAATTTGGCCAGAGCAATTCCACTCCATATTATTCACGAACAACAGTGGAAGTCTCCAAGTGCTCGACTTATGGTACGACTGGCCAAACGGCAGGAACTTCAACATAATACAGAATCAATTGGGCGAGCTTCTTTACGACCTGGAGTGGAACAACGGCACCTCCTTTTACTACACTTTGGATTCCAACAAAAAGTGCAAGGTCAGGCATTTTCCGGTCGGAATTCTCACCCCCAATTGGCTCCACGGCGCAACCTTCATTGGGCAGCGCTTCATTGATAATTTCCTCTGCAATGTGTGGGAGAAAGTTGATTTCATTACCTACTTTGAGGATGTTGTCTCCAAAAGGCCAGTTTCTTGGGTTTTCTACAATGGTAACATTTAACATACTCCCACTCACCACCGACATAATATTTCCATTTACCAAATTTTCAAATATTAGGTTAGGGATGTAGTATATTTATCCATCCCCTAAAATTGTACTTACCAGTTGTGGCGTGATTGTGAAATTATGATTACAAACTTTAGTGCATCATCATTATCTATAAAAAGCAGGGGAAAGAATATAATTATTACTCTTTATTCAAAGCTAAAATTTGTTTTATGGTGTGCTTTAATATGGTATGGTATGGTATGGTATGGTTGCCAATATTTCAAAATTAGAGACATTTTACTATTTATCCATTGTAAAATTAAGAAAATTTTATTTTCTAAACATATGCCTAATATATATTAGGTTAGAAATGTAGCAGTGACGGCAGATTATTATAATAGTATTTGAGCTACCAAGAATACTAGTGTAACGATATGTATACAATCTAATTTCAAATACATATTAGAAAATTTTATGTATGATTTTGGAATGAATGGAGTAATTGTTGGGTACTTGGCAACTTATGGATATGATTTGATGAGTATTGGTTGTAAAGATATTGAGAATAGAGTGGGTGGTTAAATGAGGGGATGTGCAATGTGTAGTGAATATGTTGTTGGTGGTGAAATGCAGGAATGACTGCACATGTGATGACATTTGAAGTGGGAAAAGTGCTTGAGGATCCCAAATGGCAAGCCCCTGCCTACTGTTTTAACAAAACTGAGGACGAGGACGAGAAATCTCCTCTACTATCTGTGGCTGGGAATTTGATGAGCCGCTTCCGGTTGGGATGAATATCTCACTGCTGCTTTGAAGTTAATGGGAATTGCTTTCCCTTTGTTCTCCAGTTTGTAATATTCTTAATTTCATCTGCCTTTTTTAGCTCTTCCAACTGCTGCTACTTTTGGTCTTGTAGTAATTTCTTAAAGTATCTACTTTCTTTCTGGTTTTTCATTTACAGATCATAAAAATAAAGGGCCAAATTGCTCAATTATGTTATGAAATGTATTGATTTATAAATCCATCCCACAATTGTTTGTATAATAAAGAGTAGGTTGTCATTTCCTTCCGCCACACCCTACCCTACCCTCTATAAATACCATCTTCACTAGCATCTACATCTGTTGCTCCATTGCTATTGTTTTAATCACCAATCACAAATTAAGGAGTGAGCGTTTCTGCAAACAAGGCAGGCAATTGAGGGTTGGATACTTAGATTGCTAGAATAGAGTATATTTATTTTATCAAGGTTAAAACGTTACCGTATGCTGCTAAAACATATTCTCCATCGCGCATATATAGTTGAGATTTAAGTAAACACATTGGATTTACTCCCGACTCCTGATAGATAAATCAAGTTTGAGTTTTTAGGGTTAATTTGATATTATTTTTAAATTCAAAATTGGTGTCCATGGTTTAAATTTAGTACGTACAAGGTAGAAAAGAAGCCTTAATAAGTTGTAATTCCAAATTTTTACTTCTTACATAGTTTGACATTTTGGTCAATCTTACCTTATACTAACTGAGAATTTTGATTATAATTAATGATGAAATAAACAGTGGATGTAAAGATAAAATTTAGCAATAAAAAGAGAAAAAAGGAAAAAGATAGTGTAGTGTAGGGAAGGGACAAATTCTAGAAAAGAACAAAAAAATAGACTAGTTGCATATATAAACGCCAGAGAACAAAGGAGGTCCACTACCACTACCACTACCACAGTTGCTTTCTTTCTTTCTTTCTTTCTTTCTTTCGGGCGTTCAGCTTAGCTTATTAGCTAGAAGGCGCTGTTGAGGTAAAAGTATAAACCCACAAGTGCTACAGCTCCAACCGCGATTGCGATAGGCAACGCCCGCCTGCATTTACTTTATTAGTTCCAATACCACACACACACACACACACACACACACACACATATTCTTAATTAATTCCTGGAATTAAGTACCCAACTCCCCACAAGAATAGAAATAAGACGAAAATATTTGTTGTAAAAAATGAGCACAAGGAAGGAACTATGCTTATGCTTATGCTTATGCTTAATTAATTACCCAAGTGCTTCCTCCCTCCGCAGGTCAGCTTTCCTTGCTTTTCTAACATCTGTGGCATTCGCATTCTTGTTTACACGAGGTTCGTATACCCTAAATCTTCTTTTAGGAGCCGCGCAAACTGCACGCATGCCAACAATAATATAATATAATATAATATAATATAATATAATATAATAATTACTGTATTAGTAGCTTCTTTATTTAACCCCAAAAAAAACCCAGGTCATTAACCTGAATTACTATCATCATCATCATCCCCCTGTCTTAATTTCTAAGACAATGAACCCAATCACATAACATTGTTTTATGAATGGCCCAACTCTATGCAGCTTTGTAAAGACTTGGAATTTGGCAAATAATAATAATCTCATGACCCATAAACAATCTTTTGTTAAATTTATATGAAAACATTTGGATTTTTAGCTCAAGTAATAGATCGAGGTGGAAGAAGTATAAGAATAATCCAAAAAAGTGTCTAATTAATACTAGTATATGCTGAATTCGGGAAATAAGAGTAGCAAAATCAAAATCATGTACCAGGACAGAAGTAGTTGTCAGGTAACTTCTCAAAGGGAGTTCTATCGTTGTATATATACCTGCAATATATCATCATCATTACCGATATTAGATTCTAATTCATCTTAAAACTAATTAAACAATACCATAAAATTAGATTATTAGTAATCATTGGTAAGATGAGAGCAAAATTAGGTACCCGCAGTCCCGGCAGATATAGGATTGCTTATTTGCTAAACGCATAGAGAATTTAGGTGCAGCAGAAGGAATGGAGGAGGATAGTTTACGAGGAGGAAGGAAGAGATTGAGAGATGAAGAGAAGAATGATGATTTTAGAACTAAAGGATCCGACGGCCGACCAAGTCCGAGGGCATTGCCAGAGGCAGAGGTGGTGGTGATTGGAGGCCTAATGGATGCCTGCACTGCCATTTTCTGCTGCTGCTGCTGCTGCCGTCAAGTGTTGTTTGCTTCAAACTAGATAGAGATGATGATGAGGAGGAGATAAGGAAGGAAGGAAGGAAGGAAGGGGGTAATTTGGTTGGTTTAGGTATTGTAATATTGTGTCCAAGCGTGGCTGTCATGCTTCCCACATAACTCTCTTTTACCCACCTTTTTGGATTTTTCTTATCCTCTACTATCTTCTTATGTCTTGTTTCTCAAGTAATACTTCTTGCTTTCTAGATTTTTTTTAAATTTTTTTTAGATGGATAAAAGTAACACAGACTATATGCTCGTGTGAAAGAGGATCTTATAAAAATATCAAAAATAAAATAAAAATACATGTGAAAATATCGTTACCAAATCAAAATGGTCATTCCAAAAATATAAAAATGAATAAATAAATAAAATCCTCCAAATTCCATTCAAGGGACCTTTAGATAGAATTTTAATCCCTACAGGTTACACATAATTCTCTCTCATAAAAATATCCACTCCAAACAAATGGATTTCTGTTATGCAAACGAAATCATTTCTTAAATTCATTCAAGCCTGTACTCGATCATAGCTTGCAAAAATCAACGTAAAAATCTAATCTATAGTCCAATATCAATTAAATGAACTATAAACAAAAAAGGAAAAGGCAGACCCTTTCGTCACAAAATTGTTTCATCATTCTGTGCTTACTTGTAACTATGAGTAACATGATTATTCTTAAACAATCATCAATAGCTCCAAGGTATTTAATCACCTTTTGACAGCAACAAGGTCTGGACAAAAGATTTAAGGTGCCGTGATCCCTACCAAGGTTTCAGGTCACCCACTGGGCCAGCAGTCCAGTTCAAGATTTTCTCTCCAGGCTTCAAGAATAAGCTCCTGTCATGAGGCAGTTTTCTAGCAAGCCCATTTAGAATTTGATGGAAAGCATCCCCTGGCTGAGCAGGTTGTGGGAATAACATTGCCTGCTTCATTGAAGGGTTGGCAAGCAATCTCTGCTTTTTCAATATTATCTCTGGGGGAAATAGAGGTCAGCATGTTGTCCAAATTGGGAACATCCTTCTCTGGTACATACACCCCAATTTCTTACCCATGGGATTGCATCAGCGAAAGGCTAAACAATGTCGTCTGCGATAATAACAGGGATGCACCCAAATATCATTGCTTCAACTAGTCTAGGACTCCATGGGGCCCACCCAAGCGGGCACAAGCAAAAAACTGCTCGTTGCATGTCTTCATAGTAGGTTGTTGGGTGCTCTGTGGAGATGTCAAAAAGTGGATTATCCTTGAAGTTCTTCCATACTGCTGCTCGTGCACCTCTTTAGAATAGGAAGAACAAATTTAGATTAAGGCGTCTCTTGGCATTACACTATCCATATAAGTAAGACTTGACTAGTTAATAATGAAAATCAAATACTGCCTTTATGTTTTACATCGTCTAATTGGATATTATAAGTAAGACTTGACTAGTTAATAATGAAAATCAAATGCTGCCTTAATGTTTTACGTCGTCTAATTGGATATAATCACATATATCTTTTCTTTCTTTGCCTTCATGCTTTATATTTAGACTAATATTAGGGGTCCCAAATAATTTTCCAAATTTGGATTCTAAAATTGGTGCGTCATTAGTACATTATGTTATAACTGTGAATTGTTCAACAACTAATGTAATAGTGACACGTCAATTTGTAAACCCAAATTTTTTATAATCATTTAGGATACCTAGCAATACTCTTATAGGTAAACACACATCTATCACATATGAATGTTATGATATATTTATATAGGGAATTATCCATAGCATCTATTTGCTATGGAATATAAAGTGGCGTATAACATCTATACCATCCGTTTAAGAAATGAAAGGCTGAGATTTGATTAGGGATTACGCCGTCCGCTAGTAATACTAGCGGACGTGATTAATGAAAAAATTCTCACTTTTGCCCCCAAAGGGCCAAAACCAAAAAACGGACGACGAGAGTCGGAGAGTTGGAGACAAAGAGAAACAATTGCAAATAAGAGAGAATAGATCGGGAATCGGAAAACATAGGGAGTGAATTGATCGGAGGAGTGGGTTGCTCAAAACCCTTGAAAACGAGGACGAAAAATTTAGGGGATTGGGAAAAAACCCATCAAATCAGACAGCCATACCTTCAATTATCGCCTCTATAAATCGTCGAGATCGCCATTACGAGGTTTTGGTTTTGCGAAACTTTGCGGATGTACGTTTTTATTATTATTTTTGTCTATTATCCCATCTGCAGTGCTTTTCTGCCAGTTATTTAATTTTATTTTTGCGTTTCCCCCCTTTTGTTGATGAAATTGGGAAAAAAATTGATATGATTGTTTTAGTTTATGATTTTCAGTTGTTCTACGTCGGAAGTTATGGTGAGGAGTAGAACTGTTACCCTTGAAGGACAGCCGATGGCTGTAAGTTCATCTTTACAACGTATCTCTGTCAAGGACCGGTTGGGTCCTTCAAAGAGTGCTAACTTTGTTTTTATTGATGGGGATCTTTATCGAAGGGCTTTTTCGTCTCCATTGTTGAAGTGTTTGGTTCCATCCGAAGCTGAATATGCTCTTCGAGAGATTCGCGAAGGTATTTGTGGCGACCATATGGCTGCTAAGTCGTTAGCCTATAAAGTACTTCGGCAGGGATACTATTAGCCTACCATTTTCAAGGAAGCTACCGAGTATGTGAAAAAATGTCCAAAGTGTCAATTAAATAGTCATATCCCACATCAGCCACCAGAAGAGTTATACTCGATTCAATCTCCTATACCCTTTGCTGTCTGGGGGTAGATATACTGGGTCCATTGCCGAAAGCTAAAGATCAGGTCAGTTTTGTTATAGTTGCCATAGATTATATGACCAAATGGGTGGAAGCAAAGCCACTTAGACTGATAACGGAACATGAGTGTTTGAAGTTTCTGAAGGAATCTGTATTTCGTTTCGGCATTCCAAAGGTGGTAATATCGGACAACGGACGCCAGTTTGTGGGATCAAAGTTTGAAGCATTTTGAAGGAGTTTGGGGTTCAAAGATAGAAAGACTTGATAGCTCATCCACGATCTAAGCAGACAGTTGAAGTAACCAACAGGACGCTTCTGAATGGGATCAAGCGCAGATTGAATGAATCTAAAGGAAGATGGCCCGAAGAGCTGCTCAGCGTATTATGGGCT
The DNA here is from genome assembly GCA_020205605.1 of Panax ginseng. Lineage (NCBI taxonomy): Eukaryota > Viridiplantae > Streptophyta > Magnoliopsida > Apiales > Araliaceae > Panax > Panax ginseng. The sequence goes on from CM035132.1 coordinate 5,939,036, forward strand.
TATCGGACTACAGTGAGGACTACCACAGGGGATTCACCTTTCAGGTTGGCTTATGGTACTGATGCCTTAATCCCTGTTGAGATTGGATCTACCAGTTTTCGAGTTAGTCAGTTCAAAAAAATATACAATGATGAAGGGCTGAAGATCAACATGGACTTACTGGAAGAAGTCAGAAAGATAGCTTTGATAAAGCTGGCAGCCTATCAACGAAGAGTACCTAAGCACTACAATAAAGGGGTAAAGCTTCGAAGATTTGAAGTAGGAGATTTCATCCTCAGAGAAGTCGAAGCATCTATGCCTCAGAATTTGGGAAAACTAAAGCCGAACTGGGAAGGTCCTTATGAAGTCATTGAAGTACCGAAGTCAGGATCTTATCGGTTAAGGGCATTAGATGGATCTGAAATCAAGAATACTTGGCATGCTGGTAGACTTCGGAAGTATTTTCAGTAAAGACAGTGTCAGTATACCGGAGTCTGTAAATATTTGAATCATCATTAATAAAAGATTCTTTTTTCCAATTGATCTTCTCTTCATTGGTACAAAGTCCAAATGGTGCAAGGAGGTTCGGTTGGATTAATATCTTACATGATCTGTCTCACACTTCGGTAACGATAAGTATTGCATTACTTTCTTACATTATTTTGTTTAAGTGTTGGGTTCGGATTGTGTTATTATTGATCTTAACTGTTATATGATTTGCTTGATTAACAGTTTAAATTAAGTTTAGAAGGAGCTTGTACATTTTTCAAGTTGATTAATACTGACTTATTGACAAGAAATAAATTACACCGAAGTCACAAGGAATAAAAGTTGATATTTCATTGATTAAACTGTTTACATTGAAAGATAAGAAATTTTTATAAAAATCCTAAGTACAGGAAGAAGCGATATCATCTTCAGGCATCACCTTCGCCATCTGAAGAGTCGAGAAGAGCTGGATCTACCTTGGCCGCGACTAGCTTGGCTTTGCCTCGACTTTGGTAGATTTCATAGCCTTCAGAATACATACGAACGATCTCTTCGTTCAGCTCATTCGACTTCCGATACTCTTCTTGGATTTTCTTACGAAGTTCTTCGGTTAAGGGCGGACCTAAATCTCGAAGAGCTCGAAGTTCCCGAAGTTCTTCTTCGTGCTTTTGGCGCCTCTTCAGATGACGAGCTTCTTTGGTCTCTAGCTTGTTGACTTGTTTGGCCAAGCTCTGGTTGGTTGCAACTAGCTTTTCGTTCTTCGTCATCATTATTTCGTTCCTTTGGACTAGGTCTACATTCATATTGACGATTTCATGATGATTGGCCTTGATAGTCTTCAACTCTTCCTTGGTTTGATCTAAGTCTTTCCGAAGGCATTCATTGTTGAAGAGCGCAATATCACGGTCACTCCTTTCTTTCGCCAACGCCGACTTGCAAGACTTGATTATGGCGTTTTCTTTCTTGTCTTGACTTCTTCTTGACTTCTTTATATTTGGGACGAAGCGTCAAAGATAGAGATTCACTGCATATATTCAGTATTAGTCAAAGAAGTTCATACATGGGCAAAAGACTATATAAATCAACTGTTGATAGGTTACCTTTGCTTGAAATTTCATTCCTTCATCGATCAGATCCATGATTGAGTTGTTGCCGAATCGATGGTCATCAGTCTCCCGGACGAAAGCATCATACAGTTGGAAGGGGAAGTTAGCATTGAATTCTGGCCATAAAGTGGGGGAGGCCATAGCCTCATTCCTGAATTCAGAAGAAGAGGGTTTCGAAGGAGAGTGCATAGGTTGTTCGGGAGGCGGTGGTGTTTCAGTATAAATATTTTCAGGGGAAGGGGATCGAGCGTAAACAGTTTCACGAGATGGTGACGGGACAAATGTTGAACTTGGTTGACTGTCAGAAGGTTGCTTTCTTTTACAAGATAGTGCTGGAATGGGCTCGACTTGCTCGTCATCGTCAGAAACCTGTATCTCCACAAGGATTATTGGGGGGAGATCGGCTGAAGAAGAGGGCACTCGGAGGGCATCATCAGAGAGAGGGGTAACTTTGGCTCTTAACTTCTTAACACGAAGGACATGTCAAGCAAGCTTCCTCTGGCAGGAGCAGGATCTGATGGTGCGGGGATATGTGCAGCTGAAGGCTCTGTTTCTGTGGGAATGGATCTGGGTTTCCGTGTGGCTCTCTTTTTTGGCGAGGTTGAGTGGATTCTTCAGGTGGAGTGGGATCGTCATCCTGTGGATCAGCGGTTGGGGGTTCGGCAATAGGTATTTCGGTGGTCGAGGTATCTACAGGTGGGGCTTCAAGTAATGGAGGTTCGGCAGTTGCTTCTGAAGATTTTCCAGCCAGAAAGTCTTCCAAATCTCTTACATCTGAGGATGTTGGCTTAATCAAAGACACTGCAAGGAGTATATAGCAACAATTTAGAATTAATACCATCAAAGATTTCAAGAAATCATGCAAAAGATAATTCAGAGCTTACATTTGTGGTCGTATAATCATGCTTGCTTGGTGAGGAGTCCGTAATTCCACTCCTCCTTCGGGAAGTTCTCAAAAAGCTCTATCATTTCATTCACCCGTTCTTCAGGGATATCACCGACGTCTGCAGAAACTTTTTTCTGAATAATCCAGCTCGGCAAGGAAGCAATTTCTGGTCCCTTAATGAAGAACCACCCCTTATGACATCCTTTGTTGCTAGTGGGGGTGGAAACCAAAGAACGTCTCTCGAACTTCTCGCCTGCCTTCGGTGATTGTTTGCTCAAAGCTTTAAATCCCTTTTCTCGGGATTGGCCGATTTTATAAACAATAAAGAAGAAGTCAAGAGTGGGTTCCACGCCTACCTCGTGGCAGAAAACGATGAAAGCAAGGATATGAATGTATGAATTCGGCACCAATTGGGCGAACCCAACGCCGACAAATCCTAATAGAGTAACCAAAAAAATATGAAGGGGAAATCGAACCCCCTTCTCAAGCAGGGTCACTGGTATGGCGTTGATACATTCGCTCGTTAGATGCAGGAGCCCTTACCGGATGGGTATTAGGGATCTGGTAACGAGTCCGAATCTTGCGTAGTTCAATCTCGGTAACGGAAGAAGGGGTATTAGCATGGGGATAGTGTTCTTTACTCTTGAAGAATTCGGAGGGATTGGGAAGTGGTTTTGGAGGCAGAGACTTCTTACTCGGAGTGGCAGCTTTGGGATTTGAGCTCGAAGCCTCTTTGGAAAGGCTTGGGTTAGGTGGAACAGAGGTGATAGGAGTCACGAGAAGGGGAGCACTTTGATCGGAATCTTGGGAAGCCATTGTTGGAGATTTGCAGAGAAGAGAAGGATTCGAGAGAGAAGGAAAGAGCAAGAGGCGTCTGAAATTCAAATTGGTAGGTAAAACTGTCAAATTTGGGAAAAAATAGCTTTTATACTGGCGGTTTCTTTAACTTTTCACAAAGCTCGAGGGCGGCACATTTAATGATAGCCATGATGGCAAATTTGAAGGGGTATTAACCGGACTGGACTCTTCAAATTGGATCTCTGGTTTTTACTTGTGATATTATACGAGATTTATGAATTGGGCTTTGGATAGCTTCTCGTTGGGCCTTTTCTAGATCTTATTAAAATTCCATACACTTTGGTCCATTTTTTGCGTCTTTTCATTAAACGATCTGTTTAATAAAAAGGCTGGGGGCAATGTCAGCCATGATATTTTATGTAATGAGCCGGACTGGTCGGGCCGAATTTTTTGGTGAATCCATTGGGTCATTTCTTTTGGGCTTGGCCAATTGGGTCAAGTCAATGGGTTATCTTTGTTGGATCTTGAAAGTCTTGGGCCGGGTTAATTGGACCGACCCATCAAATGACTAAATATCTACATTTTGGACTTTGACCGGTAATGATGAGAAAAGATAACAGTTGACTATTATCTCTGCCATGCATTAATGTGGATGGGATCTAGTCACGGTGATGGAGAAACGTTGATAGGATGACGGAAAGGGAATTTGCGTGCGATCAATGAGATCACCGAAGAAGGGGGGGACCGTGTCGGGAGAGAGAGGTGGTGTACGAGAAACCGAACGTGAGTATATGTAGGCAAGGATATCATACAAGAGAAGGTAACCGATATTTCTCTCTCTCAATATACTAGATATTATTTTCCTCTATTGTTAACCTTGTGATCTTTGTCTCGACGTTCACGCCTTAGAAAGTTATTATCCCCGACGATCGAAGCCGTCAAGCTTTTGGTGTTGTCGTGTTTACTGTGCAGGATCAGACGTGTCTTACGTGATTGGGACGTGTGGAAAGGTCTTGGCGTTATACAGCTAAGTTTTTCTACAGTCATATCAGAGGAAAAAGAAAAACACAACTGATTAGTCTTATGGGCAAATGGGGTAAAAGTGAGAATTTTTTTCATTACTACTAGCGGACGGCGTAATACCAAATCAAATCTCAGCCTTTCATTTCTTAAATAGATGGTATAGATGTTATATGCCACTTTATATTTCATAACAAATAGATGCTATGGATCATTCCCCATATATATATATATATATATATATATATATATATATATATATATATAACTGGGATACACTTCTTATCAGCTTGGGTGAACACAATTAGAAGTAAATTGATGCTCATCAAAATCATATGAAAATGGCGTTAATAAAAAAATCATACGAAAAATATAATTTCCTTGCATTTTTAGTAGTATATACCTTGCATAATAACCACCTTCTGGGTCGTTTCCCACGTCATAAAACAAACCTCTGAAATAAACAAAGATGGACCGAGGCGTGTTTGGAGGGATCAAGTGAGATTGTAGCACGCTACAGCAGTGTAAGAATTCCTCTTTCAATTCTTCCTGCAATAATAGAGATAATTGAAACAAAATATAAGAGTTGACCACCACCAGGAAGAGAGAGAGAAAGGGGGGGAGAAAGAGAGAGAAAGGGGGGGAGAAAGAGAGAGAACTTGATAATGGAAGCACGCTCCAAAGTCGTGGGGTTATGAAGAACTGACCAGCTCCTTCTGTTCTATTCCAATAAGGCCAATTAGAAGAAATAAGTTGTATCACACTTCTCACCATACGAGGCGATTTGAAGGGCAAAGGGAGACCATTTGGTGTCAAGTCACAAGTTGTATACACAGGGATATAGAATCAATCAGCTTCCTCAGGATTGAGAGTTTGAACAGGGCTAGATAAAAGGAACCGATGCATATAGTCCGCTGCAAACACGTGCGTGAGGCATCGGGGGTCCTTCTGAAGAATCTTTTTGTTATATTTGCTTGGAAGCTCATAAACAAAAACTTTTAATCTTCCCACTGGATCATCTTCCAAGACATCACCAGCACTACCTAATTTGACAAACCCAAGCACAGTCAGAGACACTTACAATTGCACAACGAATTGAGGATAGTAATTTTCTAAAAGTATACAATGTTCAACTATTAATATGACAATTAAAAGTTTTAAAAATGTAAAAAAGACCTAAACATGCATAATAAAGGAAAACGAGAATAGTCTAGTTGCATTATTAAGTATCCACTTATTAAAAAGGTTGTTGTAGGAACATTATTTTCACTAGTAAGTTTTTGCACAAGTGGCACCAATTGGAGTAATACAAAATGTATACTTCAATAAAGGACAATCTATGAGGTATAATAATTTAGTCACAAGTATATACTAAACAAGCCATTATGACCAAAAAACATAGTAAACTCGTGACTCCTAGTTTTACTAAGTATACAAACTATCTATTTACAAAGAAAATTCGTTAAAGAACATAATTTGGCATTCTTAGGGGTAACTTTATCTGCCAATACACATTCTTTAGTCTTCTATTTCAACCCACTCCTTACTAGCTAATAGGGCTTACTAAAGAAGTAAATTTTCCTCTTCCCAGTATAATTGAACAGCAACTAGTTAGTTAAGGGAGAAGGAGTCGTAGTTCCTATAAAGAAGAAATTAGAACTATTGGTACCCATGAACAACACACTTTAAATCATTCACGATGATCACAAGAAAAAGAAGGAAGAAGTTTATCATGTTTTGTTCCAAATTAGAACTACTGGTACCCATGAACAACACACTTTAAATCATTCACGATGATCACAAAAAAAGGAGGAAGAAGTTTATCATGTTTTGTTCCAGTTGTTCTAATACTAGTTACTCCCAGAATATGACAAGTAACATTATGGCGGCAGATAAGACATGTGGCTTAAATATAGGAGTCAGAGGTAGGTTAAACGCTATTAAGGAGAGCTTGAACTGCATACCGATCAGACCAGAGCTTAACAATTTAACTAATCTGAGAAAGAAGAAAATTGTTGCAACTGTCAACTGATACCCAAACGTACTATGGTCCAAACTAAATAACTACGACAAAAACTAGGTTATGGCCCAATTACATATTCTTTAATGCTAAAATATACTTTCATTACAAAATTTCATATCAACCCCATTAGCCTCATCTCAGATTCAGAGATTTAATTTCTAAGTTCCTTTAATGAGGGACCTAGAACTAACCAATATGATGGCATAATGCTTTTCAAGTCCACCATACTCCTTTCAAGACATTCCTCTTTTGTGACTCTACTCTTAGTCAACAAAAATCCCCTTCTTTCAGTTTCCACCATTTTGATAGCCATACTTCACAGACATCCATATCCCTATGAGTTGCATATCATATCCCAAATACACCTTAATAGTTGTCTAATCCCTTGGGCAAGGTAAATCGTATTAATACAGATTACTGGCTCTGTATCTAATTCAGATTAATGCTTAAGGATTCCGTGGAAAATAGATCGCAGTTAATGAAGATGTTCTGTATGTGCCTAAGCTGAATATACTTTTAACTACTTCATTGGACCTAGAATGGCTTGCTAAGTTACAATACTAAGAGTATTTGGTTGTGAAGAGCTTTGCTCAAAGCAAGCTTAAAGCTTGTGACAAGATCAAGCACACATATGGTACAAGAATAGGCATCTAAACACAGTCTCATCATTATATCCAGTTTCCAAAGATTGGTTCTAGAAGCTCACGCTTGAAAGGCAAATAATTATAGATCCAATGGATATGTATAATCCCAAATAGACAAGAGGATTACTATCACATCCCAAAAGAGAGCTAGATGCAGCAGAATGGACTTTGATATCCCGAAATTTCTCATAAGGATTGTCCAAAAAAACTTTTATTTGTAAAGATTTGTGATGATCAAAAACCAGACGAGAAGGAAACCCAGCTCAAAGAAACCCCTATAGTAACTGTGAGACTAAATTGCAAATCTGACCCTTCTATTTGTCATGTTTTTGCTAAACTGTTCCTCAAATTTTTTTTGGATAATTGTTCCTCATAAGTTAGTCATGCAAAGGTTTTCGTGCATGTGTTCCTCGAATGTGCCTTAAACTTTCTTTTAGCACAACTGTTTCTCATAAATGCCTTAGTCGTGCAAATGTGTTTCTTCAATTTTTTTCACCTATTAAAAATTGATTTTTCTCTCCTCTCCTCATTTTTTTATTTTTATTTTTAAAATTTGTGTAAAAAGTATACTCTTCTTCTTTTTATTTATTTATTTTTATATTATCATTTTGAATTCAATATGAAATATCTCTAAATTCAAAATTAGTATAAATTAATTAATTTTAGATAATATAATTTCCAAAATTATAACCCTTACTATTTTTATTTTATCTAAATAGTACTAATAATCGTATGATTTATTTTAAAATTGAATATATCTCAAATTGATTTAAATAAATCAAACTTATCCTATATTTTGAAAATAATAATAATAATTTCAAAATTTTCATCATACGATTATTATTAAAAGTTGAACTTGGTATTTTTAAAGACAAATAAAGAAATTTTAAAAATATTGAGTTCAACTTTTAATAATAGTAAATATGATGAAAATTTTGAAAATATTTTCAAATTTATATTTTTTTTTCAAAATATAGGATCAAGTTTGATTTGTTCAAATTAATTTGAGATATATTCAATTTTAAAATAAATTATACATTTATTAGTACCATTTAGATAAGATAAAAAATAGTAAAATTTATAATTTTGGTAATTTTATTGTTTAAAATTAATTAATTTATACTAATTTTGAATTTAGAAATATTTTATATTGAATTCAAAATGTTAATATAAAATAAACAAATAAAAACAAGAAGAGTATGCTTTTTACACAAATTTTAAAAATAAAAAATAAAAAAAATGAGGAGAAAGGAGAGAGAAAATCAATTTTTGATAGGTGAAAAAAATTTAGAGGAACAATTGTGCTAAAAAAAATGTTTAGGGAACATTGGAGGAACACATTTACATTTACATATAATGCATTTATGAGAAATCTATTATATATACTAAATCACAGTACATGACACAATAATTTGACATCTGTCATTCTACAAATTCAACACCTGTCCATCCTATTTAACGCTGCTTATTTCCCTTGACAAAAATACCCTTAACAAACAATACCCTTAACAAACCCCGCGTCTAAAAAAACAAACCCTAAATACAATCCTATAATTCTCCTGAATCTGTCATCATACATTCAAATGTAGAAACTTAAAAATTCATTCCGTGTTGCTTATTTCATGGTTCGGTTTTGTTTTGTTTTAGTAAAGTGAGAAGAAATTCGGAATGAGATGGTACTTCGGTTTATTACACTGTCCTGGCTTTCAGGGATTAGAGTTAGAGTACTGCAGCAGCGGTGTTGTTGATGACCAAGAGATAGGTGGTGACATAGTCCAAGAACGCAATGGGGAATACAAGGCCCCTTACTATGTGAAATTTGTTGGTTATGCACTCAACTTTGTGAGTTTAGTCTATAAATCTAGCCAAGCTTTTAACCTGTGAGGTTGATGATAATTTATATTTTCCTCAAATCTGTTATTCTGAGGTGTAGGAATAAATTTAGGAAGTGTATTTCTTTGTTTTCATTTAGCTCTTTTTTTTGCTTGCTTTCTGGATCAGTTTATGGATCAATTAATGGAACCAGAGGTTGGTTTATAGCCTGGATTAACTAATATTATTCTGCTAGAGGTGAAGGCAGGACCTCAAATGTAGAAAGCTAGGAAATCCCACATAATAATCCAGTGGTCTTGAAAATTAACTTTAATACATACAACCTTTTAATTTGGGGTCATAATTTCATATTTTGTGTTTCTCATTTATGTACTCTGGGTCTTTATCACTGCACGCAATCTGCAGCAGCTTCACGCAATATGAAATTAGAGGTATTTTTCAAAAGATTGAAACTTTTAACTTTCCCATTCAATGACCATCTTCTTTATCCGGTTCGTATGGGTTGGTTATTAATTTGAAGAGTTATCTGTTTCTGGGTTTTGCAGATTCAACTTTCTATTTGATTTTGGGAGTATATTGCTATTGTTTTATTTAAGTTTCTCTTTGCTTATTTGATGCTTCTTAGCCTTTTTCTCATATGGGTATTAGCTGCTATGCTTGGATTTCTGGCTGAAATGTGGAATTGAAAAGTAGTTGTTCTCATGGGTAATTTTGATATTATCCTTAGTAATTTAAATAAACTGTTTTGATATTATCTTTAGTAATTTTGATATTATCCTTTGTAATTTAAATAAACTGTTTTGATATTATCCTTGGTAATTTTGATAAACTGTTTTGATATTATCCTTAGTAATTTTGATATTATCCTTTGTAATTTAAATAAACTGTTTTCATATTATCCTTAGTAATTTTGATATTATCCTTAAATTATTGATTATAATCCCTAAGTCACTACTATAAAATCTAAGCAGTTTTTAGATTTATATCAACTATTTTATATTATCCTTTGTAATTTAATTATGATATTATCTTTAGTAATTTAATTATGATATTATCATTTGTAATTTATTTGTTATCTCTTAATTTATTGATTATAATCCCTAAATCATTACTATAAATCTAAATGTGATTTTAGATTTATATTATATCAACTATTTTGATATTATCCTTTGTAATTTAATTATGATATTTTCATTTGTAATTTAATTATGATATCATCCTTTGTAATATAATTATGATATTATACTTTGTAATTTATTTGTTATTTAGGGGATTATTTGATTATAATCCCCTAAATCACTACTATAAATCTAAACAGTTTTTAGATTTATATCTACTATTTTGATATTATCCTTTGTAATTTAATTGTTATCTCTTAATTTATTGATTGTAATCCCCTAAATCACTACTTTATGATATTATGCCTATAAATACCAACTCAATACACAACAGTTCATTCTACAAACAGTCAACTCTTTCTTATGGATTTCAATTCACTCCATACGACCAAATATTATCATCTGCAGTTGATGATTCATACTTAGTTGGTATGTTTAACAATAATTAACCCTATAGGTTTTTACATCCTGAGTTTTTTTAATTACGTATAACATTTTGTTGCGTATAATCAGATGTTATTGGACAACTAACTGCGATAGGGAGTGTTTAAATTAGTACAAGCAATGGTAAACAGAGCAAGAGAGTTAATATTGAATTAACTGATAACAGGTAAATTTTTATACTGTACGAACACTTCTTTTATTAGTAACTATAATCATTTAAATTAATCTTACATTGTATTTTTCTAACAGTCATAATGTATTGAACTGCACCTTGTGAGATGACTTTGCAAACCAAATTTGTTCCTTTGCTAAAACAGATAATCAAAAAAATATTATAATTGTTTTACAGTTTGCAAAAATCAAGTTCTGGAAAGGTACTAATACGTGTTTGTATGAAAAATATCTTTCCAAATATATGTTTATTAACTATGCAATATTTGCCAATAATAGACAGGTGCTCAATTTTCCCTATCTATATTTTAATATCTACCATATCATCGTGTTTGATTACCTCAAGGAAAGGCTTCCTGATTCCTGCAAAGACCTTTTTCATATATGGAGTTCTTGAGCCTTAATATAGGCCAACACCATTTCATTCTCATCCATGGTCGGATGAAAAAAGCCCGACTCCAAGGCGCCATCATATAGACACTCAGGCGCCTTCATGATTGCGTCCAAAAGTCTTCTCTCCTGGCTTGCTAGCTTTTGCTCCCATGGTCAATTACACCACTAATTTTTTATCCTCTTACAGTTTGGTCATTCTCTCTTGATTTTAATTATGTGAACAGGAGAATTAGTTTTTTAGGAAGAGGAAGGAACCTTGATTGGACTTGAATATTAATCCTGAAGCATAGAAAAAATTCATATTTATGCTTTTATTTTGGATCAGCTGTTTATTACTCATTTGTTACATTAAAGAGTTTAATCTGTGTAATTTAATGACAACTTTATTTTCATACAATTATTGTTGAGTTTTAGTTTCAGGCATTTGAGGCAATTGGATGATATTTTGATCTGATTAGTTAATAATGTTATGTTGATGCCAATTACTTCAACTCATTATTGCTAATAGTCTGATAAGGTTATATATGTACTGTACTTAATAATAGTAAGGCCTTAGTGAATGTCAGTTTCAATTAGTTTTCAGGAGCCCCAAGGTCATTTTTAATTCTGAACTTTACTTCTGGAGATTTTATTTGTGCGAATCTGAATCTATCTAGCACGTGGAGTCAGACATCAATGGTAATATGGTTAGATAAATGTGATGGAAAGAACCACTAATATCATGATGCTGTCTCTCCCAACACTGCTTTTTAAATTTTCTTCCTGTTGTTACTCGGGTAAAATTTAATGTTTTTGCATGGTTTTAGTTTCTATTTTTCTGAAATGGCGATCTTTTGTAGATATCTGCATATATATTGTGCAGGGATTTGGTATGTTATCTATGGTTGCAGAATCGGTTGCGCAATCAGCTACAACTGTGGTGCAAGCTGGCACCAAGGATCTCACTTCAAAGGTATAAAGTTGATGCTTATGTTTTCTTTTACTCGGCAATATATTTGTTATGACTTAAAAAAGACCCTATGCTTCAATTCTTTGTTAGTAGTTCAGCATAGCAACAGTAAGAATGATGTCATACTATGTAATTGGATCTGACTATGTTTCGTGTTTAATAGTGTAACAAAAAAAATGCGACTACTGGGTCATAGTACTCAATTATAAGGTTGTTCAGTAAAAATAAAATAGAATTGTTTGACTGAGAAGAAGAATACATTAGAATATTGGATGACTCAATTTTTTATAGGAATATTGATCTTTCCGCACAAAGAGTTCCATTTGATTTTTTTCTTACCCAATACTGCTAAATTGCAAGTGCAGTGAAACTTCACGTAGGTGATGCTGGAAGCCTGGAACTATTGATAATGTTGGTGGAATGCTTTTCCACGCTTTGGGGTCTGCAGGAGCGGCGATTTGCCGCTGTGTTTGAGATTATAAGGTCCGTTGCCAAGTCCTTCAACTCTGTCGTCCTTGCTTTCTTCTTTTCCGTTGGACTGACTGACTTGGTGCATCATCTTCATATTTCTGAATTGAGGAGAGTTCATATTATTTATTTCTCAATTTTATGAAATACAATTTTCCAAGTGTAAACATTAAAAAATATTTCAAAGTAGATCTACATCAACTAGAGATCTAGAGATTTAACTGTTTGTTAATAATTTTATCGGACTTCTTGAGACTCAAATCTGAAAAGCTGAAATTATGGGAAAGCGAATACATAAATCATAGTTTCATTACACAAAATATAAAGGTATTCTTTTGACAGTGTTAAAGTATTGCTACGTTAGTTTTAACATTTATGTAATTTACTTTGACACAGTTCATGACTTTACCTGAATTAATGAAGTCTCTTAAGGTATGTTAAGTCAAATTTGAGGAGTAATAATTAATATTTTTTCAATTGTTTTATTGTATGATAATTTTGAACCTCTTCTAGGAGTCTTTTTACTAAATGTTTATGATGCATTTTAGTAGTTGCAAAAGCGACATGGAAGGGAGTAATTTTTAGGAATTGACATTGCCCTCATGTAGAAAAGTTGGGATTACAACTTTACATATAACAATGATTCACTTATGATATGAATATTTGATACATTATACAATCCGTTATTCAAACTAACCCGTGCATTGCACGGGCTATTACCTAGTAATTATACTAAAAAAAAGTTTAGGTAACAGTTTAGCAAACACAACAAATAAGAGGGTTAGATTTACAATTTAGTCCAAGTGTGATATACATTAAAGGTTAAAAGTTTTGCCTAAATTAAGAAAAGGCACCAACACAGAAACCCAATTTATCTATATCTAAATCTCAAATAAAATTCATTAGCGCAGTAAAGCTATAGAACGCAATAGACAACAATTTGGGGTAAAAAAGAAAAAGTTTATAAGAAAAATACCTGAAATTCGCTCTGTTTGTTGAGCTCGGCGGTGCTCCACAGCACCAATGCTAAAAATAATATTAGAAAAAAGAAGCACAAGAAAACCCCAACTCCAGTTTCTCATGTCTTAGTTGTCTCTCAATAAGAGCACAAATTGAGGCAGAGAAAACCAGAAGAGTCTTGAAAGGTATGCCTAACGAACAATAAAGAGAGAAGAAAGTTTACTTAATGGGGAGGAGGGAAAAAGATAATTGGGAATTTGGGATGTCATGAGAGAAAGTAGTTGACAAAACACACATCTTTCAGATTGGGGGTATATAGAGAAAACACCAATAAATCAAGTAAAGAATGTTTACTTGATATCGAAATGGGTAGTGTTTAATTGCTTAAAGAAACGGGTAGGAAGAGAAGGTTTGGTTTGGTTTGGTCTAGTCTCATCTGATTTGGTTTTCAAGCTGTTAATATATAAATAGACTAAAAGACAAATTGCACCCTTAACTTTACTTCGGTGATGATGTTTGCACCCTAAATAAAAAAGAGTGTCTAAGTACACCCCATACTTTACTTATGTAGTAGCAGATTGGACACTTTCTCTCTTAACTTAGGTCCAAAATGACCGGGCTAAAGCACCTGATCCACACAAGAAGGGTATTTCAGACTTTTTTCTTCTTTATCTTCTCCAACGCCATTACAGAGTCATTCGGTAGCAAACAAGATCTCGATCTTGGAAAATCGATCAAGAAAATCATGAAAAATTAGGGCTCATGGATCGAAACTGCTGGTGCATGAAGAAATCAGTGATGAAGACAGCTTGGAGAAGCTCAAACAATGCCGGTAGAAGATTCTTCGGTTGTCCAGATTGGTGTGAAGATGGGCACGGTGGTTGTAATTATTTTGATTGGGTGATCCTCCAATGTGTGGCGTTGAGAAGTAATACGGATTAATAAGAAGATTAGAGAATTTGGATCTTTGAAATCAAAGTCGTGAAAGATGATCTCGACAAGACAAAACCAGGCAAGGTTTGCAATTTGGGTGTTGATCGCAACTTGGATTGCAATTTTTTATTTTATGTTTATCTCGATAAAAGAAGAACCACCCATTCAAACTTGAAAACAAGCAACTTGGGTTCTCTTGAAGAACTTGGGTTCTCCGTAATCAAGCAGTCTGAGTAATTGGGTTCTAGCAATATAGTGGTAGAAATTAGTTGACTTATGGAATGTAATTGTTGGGTATCTTTTGTGGGTAATTTATTGGTTGTAATGTATGGACAATTTACGTGATTTCAAATGTTGTAATATATGGGCAAATATAGTTGTTGTACTCAATTCGCCGCACTTTCTTATTTATGGTTGGTGTGCAATTTATGATACACGCACCTTTTAACCGAGTGTTCATGCACAAAATGTATAAATGCAAACAACAAACTGCAATTGCTCAAAATGGATACAAAATGTATAAATACAAACAACAAAATGCAATGGCTCAAAAGCAGAGCTCTACAATGCAATTGCTAACTCAGATAACACTCGCATACATAATCAGTAAACACACATCGTAAACACATGTAATTAAACATCGCAAACACATGTACTTAAACACGCAAAACACACACCTTTGCATCATATACACACTGCATCATTAAAGAACTGGTTATGCCATTCAATTACCAAATTAATCCCCAAGACAATCCATAAATCGAGGCAATTAATACGATTAACATCATAGTCTAATAACAATGGCTTAATCCTATTAACAATCCCAATCCCAACCACACCTTCATAAGTTTAGGCCCAAAAAATGCATCCCATGCAAAAACACATACATAAAAGTCTCAAGTTGATTCCCAAAATCCCTAACTGGATATATACATCCATATAAGCTTAGTACCAAAAAAAATCCCAAAACCCCATGTTGATCGCTATTAATCAGATTAGGCCCTCCAATGGTTGGTTTTTAAACCGGAGCTTCTCTCTTTTGGATCTCTGGCTTCCTTCTTGAGGTCCCCAAGTGTTGTACATTGTGACCCCTTCCATGTGAAATCCTTAGGTTGTAATATATCAACTGAGATATTTTTCGCTACTTTCTTGTAATGGATTCCACTTGCCACTTTGTAGAACCACCGAACTTGATCCACATTCATGCCATTGTCATGTGTTGATGACATTGGTTGAGAATCTCGAGTATGAGCACACTTTAGTATGGTGAACCCTTTTGCCCTCTTAGCCTTTGCCTTAGGTTGAGATGATTGACTTTTACGGAGGAGGTTGAGATGATTGACTATTGAGTTTCGAAAACCAACACACAAAAATATATTAAACCCAATATATGATCTTGATAAAATAATCACATGAACACACACTTAACTTACTTGAGGACACCTTCTTGCATTGTGACCCCATTCCTTGCAAAAGCCACATTTCAAATTGATGTTCCTTTCTCTTCAACTTTGTACCTTACGTATTTGATCTTTGGAATATCATTACCTTTCCTCCTAACAAGTTTAAGCCTACCCATGGAGTATGTTTAAGCTGGTGGCAAAGGTGGGGAAAGCCCGATATGATCCCACTCATCTTTGTGTTTTATAGGCTCAATGTTGTGGATTTGTAAACCTTTAGATACATGTCCTTTGTTAAACACTCGTATACGTATGTGTATGGATCATGTCCTATTTTGTTGATGCATGATATTGCATTTGAAGCACATGGTATTTCAGATAATTCCACCTCCTACAAGATACATGTATTTTTCCCAAATCCACAACAAATGAATGACCCACAGAAGTGGTCATCACATCGTAAACCTACCACCACCACACCGACCACAATGGCAATCCACCGCTTGCACTTTCCATTTTTCTATCTTCTTAGCTATTCTAGTAGGTACACTACACCATTATGTTTCATCATCATATCTCTCTCCCGTTAACAATCCTATTCATGCAATATAATCTCGATCCTTCAGACACCCTATTATTGGCTTCACTCTAGCTTTTCGAGAATTTTGCTATTAAATACCTCACAATGATTATCGACATACATGTCACTTTTGCATATGGTGTTAAAATGAGACCTACTCCATCGAAAGGGTGGCTTAGGATCTAACCATTCAAATGCACTCTTATCCTCTTTATGTAACATATCCATTGCCTTTTGAAAGACATATTGATTTGTAGCTTTTAAAAGATTCCACACCAATTTCCTTAATCCGTAACCTTTATGCTTTTGCCAAAAGTTCCTATACAAATGCATAACACAATGCCCTATGTTCAAAGACTTGGGACCACATCTTCTAAAGCATTAATCAAACCTCGGATCAACACCAATGAAATAATCGATATAATCATAAATGACATCTTCTAAAGCATTAATCGTAAACCGATTCTCAATGAAAAGTATATAGAAATGGAGAGATGAAAGTAAATAGTAAAGTATATACCTTTTGTTTATCCGAAATGAATGTCGACCTCCATTATTTGAAATCCCAAGGTCTTGCACCAAAGAAGTTCATAAACCAGTCCAAGAATGAGTGTTCTCAGATTCAACAAATGGCCCAAGAATCGCCACATCCCATTATTTGGGTCAACACCAATCTGCGATCAATAATCGGAATTTATATGGCCCTTTCGAGAAAACATCCATCAAGCCCCACCAATGGTCTACACCCCACCTTGAATCCTTCTTTTAGTGGTTGGAGATGTATATAAAACCTCAAGAATCCGCCAAGTCTTGTCCTTGTTCGGTTCGCTCTTCAAAATACAAGTACTCCTGTGCATGGCTCTTCCGAGCTCTCGGCAAAGATAGTCCGTAACCAAACCATACTCCTCCTCCAAGACTACCTTCAATGCTTCTCGCTCTTTTCTTAGCTCTATACGCTAGGCTCCTCGATACTCCAATATCCAAATCTTTAACTACTTTAGTATGAAACCGATCTAATCCCCATGTTGGATTCATCCAAGATCATCTTCATACTTTTTGGCAATCCACTGTGATTTATACAATAATTATCCCACTCTCTACTACAAGTATGGTCTTTTTTGTAACCTAGTAATTTTAAAATTTCAGACTCTGCGCACCTTTCATAAAGAAGTAAGTACCATGTACATGGCTCCACACACCTTTCTTGGATCTTATCGATGTGTTTTTCTTGAAATACACCTTCCTTCCATGTTTGATACCATGATTTCGATTCACGCCCTCACTTCATTGACATTGGAAAATGTCATTCCAACTTAAACTCAAGATCCTCACCGCCACCTTCCCTAAATTTCGGATACACTTTATGTTCTTGTTCGGGTGGTTCGTGGTCCCCCTCATCAACCCTAGGCATCCTTTCCACATCACTGTCATCATAGTCAGAGGATGAAAATCCAGGTTCTTGTGGTTCTTCAACTTCAGTGTGGGGCTCTGCGGTTTGTTTTCCCTTACCTTTGTTATATGCAAATCTTGTTTCTTTGCCTTTGCCTTTACGTGTTCCATTGCACCTTCCCTTCCCTTTGTTTTCCTTACCTTTGTCAACCGCATCATCCTCGATCCCTCTCTCCCCGCCTCGGTTTGATCTCCCTCGGTCCCCCTCCCCGCCTCGGTTTGATCTCCCTCATCCCCTCACCAATTTCTATATCTTCTTCATCCTCAGTTGATTCTTCCACAGAACTATCTACATAACTTTCATCAGTTGACTCTACTTCATCATCCCCAATTCTCCTCAAATCTCTGCATTCATTATCAACTTCAATATCAATTTCAAAGTCAGCTTCTACTCCCACAGGTCTAACAACCTCCAAATATATTTCAACAATTCTACTAGAATGGATAAGTGTACACATTGTTAACACATCATCATCATTTTCTAACCCAAATAATCCCCTCTCCATATCAGTTACAGGTGACTTATAATGGAACTTGAGGTGTCCACCTTTATATCCCAACTCCTTCCCCATGTTACAAATGTCAAGTAATGATATGAAATCAGGATGACAGAAATCAAAGAAATTAAATGTACCTCCCACATACTGTTTATGTGGGCTCTCTTCAAAGTGTCCACCATGAACAAATTTTACTGTAAAATACTCTGGGTTGCCTGCATAGACACAAACACAAATAATTCCCTGTCGGTTAAATGTGTGGACCACATCATATTTAATTGACTAAAATCCAAAAAAAGTCAGAAAAGAGAGAGAGTTTTGAATTTAATCATCAAAAAGGGTCCACCATTCCACTTTATACTACAAAAACAAAATAATATACTACAAAAAGAACATGCACTAATTTCTAAAGCGGATTACTCAAAATAGATGCTCGTGGAAGATTTCTGTGAAGTACTTACTGTAATTTGGGACACATTTAACTCCATAAACGTCATTGTCTGTAGAATCCCTCAAGAATCGCGAATCACTCATTGTGATTCTTCTCCTTCAAATCGCGAACCCTAGCCTCCTACTTTGATTTGGGATATTTGTCTGATAACCAACGACTAACACTTTGTAAATGTAACCTCTCTTTTCAATAAATGCAAACTACCGAGCTTACCCCTCTGCAATAAGACCTACCTCCTTGGCCCACTTTTCAATTTGCTAAGCAGAAGCAAAGTGTCCAATCTGTTACACATAAGTAAAGTATGGGGTGTACTTAGACACTCTTTTTTATTTAGGGTGCAAACATCAACACCGAAGTAAAGTTTAGGGTGCAATTTGTCTTTTAGTCTATATAAATATTTAGGGAGCTTTGGCAATATTATATATATAGAGAGAGAAATGTGTGTATAGGTATAATTGTATATATTTTTGGAATCTGAGGGGAGCTTATCTCGTATCTGGGTTGATGAGGAGTCGATCTCAGTAAACCGGAAGTAAGCTCAAGTTCCTTCGTCAAGGCCGCTCCCCTGTTATATTCCGCTCCTTTTTTTTTAATCGGGCCGCAGTTTGATGCTGCAATTGTATTAATTGAGAGCAGGTCCTCTGTAATTGGGTGTCGTCCGGTTCTCTTAATTACCGGTAACCTTCGGTACTCGTGTATTTTTTTATTTTTAACTACAATTATAAGAATAATAAATAAAAAATAATAGAATAAATTTAAACAAAAAATTATAAAAGAAAATATATTTTTTATTAAAAAAATATTGTAAACTGGGCCGGACGTTAGCACAAGACAATAGCACCGGACGCCCCCAACTCGGTCCTCTATGCCCTTGTGTCCCCCACTTAAATTTTGATACATGTTTTTTTATTTAATTTTAGAATTAATTAGTGTTAAGTAAGAGATTAGGTGTCAAAATTTAAATAGAAAAACACAAAAGAACAAAGAATTTAGAGACAGAAAATCTGCTCTCATTAATTTGTATTAAAGTATTGGAATAGTGTCAAAAGAATTTTACAAAAATTAATTTATAATTATGATTTAAATGTTATTCTATATGGTGAATTATCAATTAATTATAATTTGTCACATTAGTAATACTCTATATCTACTCTATTTTTTGTCTATAAATAGTCATTTTAACTTTTAGACAACATGATTTAGAAGACGTTAACTATGTGAATAGCCATCCAATATTTTTTTAAACACTCCCCTCCGATTACACATAGAAGTAATAAAAAAAATTAAATTTAAATTTGACAATTTTAATATCAATGCTAACGAGTTAACTTCATTTCTCCACAGTCCACATAGGGGTAGTTTAACTTAATTAACCAATTTTTTTTAGAGCAAAGGAAAAAGTTTATTCTCTATTACCAACCATTACAACAACCAGCAAAACAGAGTATTAAGTTTGAAATTATCAACTTATAATATTTTAAACTATAAGATCAATATTAATTTTTAAATTTATATTATATTGAGATATATTTAATTACAAAATTAATATGGGCTCATTAAATTTTAAACAATATAATTATAAACTATTAAAAAGTACTACTAAATTTAAAATTTATTATTTCTAAAAGTTAAATAATTCACATTTATTTAAATTTGAAAATATCAAGTATTGACTATAAAAAAAGTAAAACTTAATTTTATGTTTTAAGATGAAATGATTAATTTTTTAGTTTGATCATTCACATAGAAACGAGGAAAATCATGCAATACAAGAAAACATCGTTTTGGGCACAGGCCTTCTTTGGACTTAAAAAAGGCAGTATTATTGGTATTGGGTATCTCTAGTCATAAGGCCCATAACCATACGGTCCACACACCATCCTAAACTAGATCATTTATCAAGCTCTACCCCATGTCAGCTGTAATGAGATTCTTTAAAACCCCTGTACTTGTAATGATACCCCAAGGGCCAGTTTGGAAGAATCAATGGCAGTGGGACAACCAATTTGGTTATATTGGGCCACAAAATTTGGTCCATCAATACGCAACTGGTCAGATACTCAGATTGGACTAACTTTTTTTTATAAGTTTTATATGTGTTAAGTCCGCAATATTTTAAATAAATAATATTATTTATGTATTGAAAAAGATAATTGCTTTTAGGTCGATGTTTGTTTGTATTTGAATTTGGCTCCCTCCGAGGCTCTAATGATCGAAATAGGTTAATAGATAGTTGATGATATTAAAATCAATCATACCCGAAATAAGAATTATTAAATAAGAATTTTTGATGAAACATTAATATATTCATTAGACAGTGAAAAAAATGACGAATTATTTTTATTTTTAAAACAATTATACAATTACTATAGTACAATAATTGACCGATATTAATTTTAATTATATTACCTAAAACTATAAAGATATGACTTATTAGATTTAAAAAAAAAAAAAAGGAATTGTAATGGAGGGAAATCATATCTGGACGGCTACTTTATGATAACTTGTTGAAATTGTGAAGTAGCTAGCTGTTGTTTGAGTGGAGGTGGTGTTATATGATGGCCGGCCACCTTTGAATTTATTGGAATGCAAATGGACACGGAGGCCACAAATTTTGATTACCTTACCACCTGATACTACAAATTAACTCAATTGTCCCTCCCTTGTCAACAACTAATCAAACTCCATCATGCCATGCGTGAAAAAGCCCATCAGTTCTGTTCTACCTACGATTTTAATTTATGCCTCTCAGATAAACAACAACAACATAAACATACTTTTATATATATATATATATATACACACACAAACATACATACATACATACATATATATATAAAAGAATAGAAATAATATGTTTAATTTTAAAAATATCAATTGAGCAAAATACATCCTAAATACACAGCTATATCATGTACATATGTTGTGCTAAACATGCATCATTATTTTCTTGAAAATAATTGTTTTATGCTTGTTCTAATATAAAATACCGACATGATCCCCACAGGTGAAAAAAATTCAAGGTTAAAGACGGTACCTATATATCCGGTCATAACTCATCTTAATTAATTAGCGTATGTATACATCTATCTATCTACAGCATACATGGGGTTGCTATTGATAGTACTACTACCTACTACCTACTACCAAGGTCAAGGTCACCCACCTAAAACTAATTAGATTATCAGTCATATCAAGTTGTAGTAGTAGTAGTCAGTGTTATAGTTGCCTCATAACCTAAATAACTAAATCAGATTTGAAACAACTCTCTCCCATGTACATGTATAATAGAATCACAACATATATATTATGCTAAATTTATATTTACTACTATTCATCTGTCGACGCCCCTGCTCTCCTTATCTCAATGAGTATGTTTCACTAGCGTAGTATTTGGAGGTCTAAACACAGTTTTAGAGCGTTGCGTTTAACAAGGTTTTTAACTTCGTTTATTGTGTTTGACATCTCTAAACACTCCAAATGTCGATAGATGAACAAACACTATATCTAATAAGACGGTTGAGAGAGTGTCTTTCTTTTTCTCTATGCAAAAATAAGAGAAGAAATTAAAGATTATGAATTAAAATAAATATTAATAATTGTGAACCTGCTAAAAAGAGGGAAAAGAGTTGAAAGAGATGGGTGAGGGTTGAGACCCGGACTAGGCGCCCGAGGCTGGTTGAGGGGAACACTCCCAAATGACTTGAAGCATATTCTAGCATTTCTTTATTTAATTAATAATCTCTCATGTGTCATTAAAAGATGATTTAAATACAGTTTTTATACAAACTAAAAATAGTCCGGTAGAGGAAAACAAATAATTTCAATTTAATCACACTGAACCATGATGTGGAAAAAATAACTCACTAATGACAAAGTGTCAGTGTTATTTTTAGAATCCTATTAATAAAGAATAATATAATAATTTGATTTATTGAGTGTTTTACAATAATATTTAATCTAATAAGGACTAGAATTATCTGGATTCATCAGCCAAGAATTGACAACCTAGTAAGTCTCTAAATCCAAGCATGACTCTCATTCCTCAACTCCCGAAGGAGATGATCTAATGTTATAAATTAATAAGAGATTTCCATAATATTTAAGGTACGTAATTTTTCTCATAACAATTTTCTTCCTCCATAACAGTGTTTTGGCTTAAGTATCGATCGAAGAGTCCTTTCAGAACCCACCAACTCCGATATATTTTTTTGTAGGTTTCTCGGTGAATTCATGGCAGTCAAGCGACGATCACCATGGCAGTCAAGCGACGATCAAAGTCAATATCGAAAACTTAATTTGAAAGTTGTTAATTGACGCATCAGACCACTAATAATATGATTCTTTTTTTTAAAAATAAAAATAATGGACCCTAAGTAAATATTTTTAAGGATAAAATAGTATTTATTTAATATTTTAAAATTAAATTATGTACTTTTAAATATTTTTTGGTAGATAAATTAAATAAATATATATATATATATATGTATTTAAAATTTTTAGCATACTTAATATATATATATATATAGGTTCCATCACAGACCCTTTTTTTGGCCTGTTGAATTTTTTTTTTTTTTTTGCTCCAGCCAAAATTTCAACAGATCAAAAAAGGGTTGCTCCACATCAACCGGTTGATGTGGATGGAACCCCATATATATATATATATATATATATACTGTGTTTGATCAACAAGTAGTGAAAATAAATTGATAAGTGTGAGCATGGTGAATTGGTAAGTACAAAAAGACGACAATGAAGGTGGCACTGGTCCGGTCCAGTCAGTCCATTCATTCTGAACTGTGCGCCCGGACTTTTTGGTTGGTTGGTTACCAATATGTAATAATATATGCATCTAGAATCATTTGTCTCATGCCATATCTATTCAACTCAGAAAATTTGTTTTGCAAATTCTATTTATGACCAAGTCATAAATATGGCTAAGGCATTTTATTTAATTACTCCTATTTTATTCAAAGTGGTAACTACAGTATATATATATAGTTTGGAGTTTGAGGGTGTTACGTTACGTACCTGAATTATATAATATCAAACATTCCCTCCCTTACCTACTTTTTCTGGTCAAAAAATGCGGGGTTGTGTATGTATGTGTTTGTTAGGCGGAATTGGTGAGTGCAAATTAAAAGTGTTCGGTAATTAAGAAAGAAAAAAAAGGGAGAAGTAATCTTGGATGCCGAAAGTAATTAATAAAGCAAAGAGATGGATTCAATGGTTTTGGCATAAATAAATATCTTGTCGGGTATAGTTTTTTTTGAAAGCGAATACAATATAATTTCATAATTAAAAATATTTAAAGGAGAAATAAATAAATTCATAATCAAACAAACCTCACATATGTGAGAGAGCTTGAAACTCGAAAAACAACTAATTAGATGAAATACATATTGTAGTAATCAAAACTCAAAATATTATTTGGTTTGTGTGATTCAGCAATTCCAAATTAGTTATTTTTTGATTTGATCGAATAAAGAAAAATTTTGTTTTTTTATTTTCGCACATAAATATTATTAAGAGCCCCCTAATGCGAAAATAAAAAAGTTTGTGACGTTTAACTGGAATCCCCAACAGAAAAAATTAGAAATACCCCGTATCTCATACTACTCGCATAATCTAATGTTTTGAAAAACAATAAAAACTTTTTTATATCTAATTCAAAGTGTCATGCTATTATTACTTAATATTCATATGACGAAGGCATAGTCTTCTTTTTTCTCTCAAAGTTAAATAAAAATCGCATTGGTGCCAAGTGTGAGAGAATGCTAGACGTTTGGTAATTTTTCCTCCGGTCTAATCCCATGCATATGCATATTGTATGTACATCTGGTCACACAAATTGTATAGTATCATAAATTGCTATTCTAGAAAGTACCCATCCGCCAGAGTTCATAAACATGCGTAACTCCATCACCATAGTTCATATGCTTAGTTAGAAAAGCTAATAAAGTCAAAAGAGCTCAGGAATACTATAATCTTGAATTGCATTTTCCAAGTCTCTAATTAATTTAGTTGAAATAAAAATAGGTATTATATAATAATAACCCACCTCATGTTTGGTTGGAAGTGTTTAATTAATTTTTTTGAAGAGAATTCATAGTCTCATAGAATAAATTAAATAGTAAAGTAATACTAGTAACTAATAATAGGAAGGGAAAGATAAAAATAAATTTATATAGGTAAGTAAAATTTGTAATATCCTTAAAAGACGGAAACGCCTATTAAAACGGAACGGAACGGAGGGAGTAATAGGTACTACTACTACATAGTAATTTGTTGGGAAAGAGAGGAGTTTGAGTAGTAATTAATGGAGGAGGAGGAGGAGTTACCGAGTTAGGATGGATGGAGCCGTAAAGTAAGTCAAAGCTTTGTGTTGGAATACTATTAATTTATTCTGAATGACTCGACTCCTATCAATTACGCGATCCGATCCAATACAATGGCCGAATATATATTTGACGTGTTGAAACATCGTGTGCGTGCGTAGTTAATGTAATCAAATTTCGGCAGGCATGATCGATTGGATTACTCCAGATGGGTTTCCATTCCAGTACTTTTCAGACCTACCTACAAGTTATATATATGCATTCTCCTTCCCCCTCCGGTGGTCAACCAGCCACAGGTCCACAGCCGATTTCTGTGACCTTTTTTCACATATTTTCTCTGCATGCATACTTTTTTCTTTGGGAATATCACAAATTAAAGGGTGTGTAGTTGTGATAAACTTCTCAAGAATTAATTAAAGTATACTCTTCTTAATTATGATCAATAACTACTTTTTCTTTCTTTCTTTCTTTCTTTCTTTCTTACTTAGTAATACATATACATATATACTCAATTAAGAAACACAAGTCATGTATTCTATCATATTATATACATATACATGCATGCATGTCTTGATTGGTCACAACTCACATGCATGATATATATATATATAATTTGCTCTAGCTAGCTAGTTTTTATTACTTTGCCTTTTTGTTGGGTATTTGCTGCTTATGTATGTATATATATACACTATATTTGAGTACTGTTATTAATTATCTTTCAAAAAGTTCTAAGGATTTGTGTAATTAGATGGTTTATAGTTCTAACTTCATGCATGTTTGTCTTGTAAGACCATGCCAGAAGAATAAACTCTGATGGATTTAAGTGGTTATATATATATATAAAATAGATACAAGCAGATCGATGAATTAATTCTAGATTTAATTGCTACTTGAAATACATTGTTCCCACATAGATCATGCAACATATATTGATTTGGTAGAGAATAACAACACCATGAAAATAGTACTAAAAAAAATTAAAAAAAAATTACACAAAAGATACAAAATTTATGTAATTCATCAAAGGTTTCAATAT